>OX578276.1:106443487-106697648 GCA_951217055.1 Gerris lacustris
AAAATCAAAAAAAAAAATCTTAAAAAAAAAATAATCCTAAAAAAAAAAAAAAAAAATCTTAAAAATATATGAAAAAAAAATCCTAAAAAAAAAAAAAAATCTTAAAAATTAAAAAAAAATCATAAAAAAAAAATCTTAAAAATTAAAAAAAATAAATCTTAAAAATTAAAAAAAATCAAAAAAAAAAAAAAAAAAATCTTAAAAAAAAAAATATCCTAAAAAAAAAAAAAAAAAAATCATAAAAATATAATATGAAAAAAAAATCCTAAAAAAAAAATATCCTAAAAAAAAAAAAAAAAAATCATAAAAAAAATCTAAAAAAAAAAAAATCCTAAAAAAAAAAAAAAAAAAAAAATCATAAAAATTAAAAAAAAAAAAATCAAAAAAAAAAAAAAAAATCTTAAAAATATAATATGAAAAAAATATCCTAAAAAAAAAAAAAAAAAAATCATAAAAATATAATATGAAAAAAAAATCCTAAAAAAAAAATATCCTAAAAAAAAAAAAAAAAAATCATAAAAAAAATCTAAAAAAAAAAAAAAAATCTTAAAAATATAATTTAAAAAAAAATCCTAAAAAAAAAAAAAAAAAAAAAATCCTAAAAAAAAAAAAAAAAAATTCCTAAAAAAAAAAATATCCTAAAAAATAAAAAAAAAAAATCATAAAAAAAATCAAAAAAAAAAAAAAATCTTAAAAATATAATATAAAAAAATATAATATAAAAAAAAAATCCTAAAAAAAAAAAAAAAAAATCATATAATATAAAAAAATATAATATAAAAAAAAAATCCTAAAAAAAAAAAAAAAAAAATCTTAAAAATTAAAAAAAAAAAAATCAAAAAAAAAAAAAAAAATCTTAAAAATTAAAAAAAAAAAAAAAAAATCTTAAAAAAAAAAATAATCCTAAAAAAAAAAAAAAAAAAATCTTAAAAATATATGAAAAAAAAACCTAAAAAAAAAAAAAAAAAAAATCAAAAAAAAAAATCTTAAAAAAAAAATAATCCTAAAAAAAAAAAAAAAAAATCTTAAAAATATATGAAAAAAAAATCCTAAAAAAAAAAAAAAATCTTAAAAATTAAAAAAAAATCATAAAAAAAAAATCTTAAAAATTAAAAAAAAAAAAAAAAAAATCTTAAAAAAAAAAATATCCTAAAAAAAAAAAAAAAAAAATCATAAAAATATAATATGAAAAAAAAATCCTAAAAAAAAAATATCCTAAAAAAAAAAAAAAAAAATCATAAAAAAAATCTAAAAAAAAAAAAATCCTAAAAAAAAAAAAAAAAAAAAAAATCATAAAAATTAAAAAAAAAAAAATCAAAAAAAAAAAAAAAAAATCTTAAAAATATAATATGAAAAAAATATCCTAAAAAAAAAAAAAAAAAAATCATAAAAATATAATATGAAAAAAAAATCCTAAAAAAAAAATATCCTAAAAAAAAAAAAAAAAAATCATAAAAAAAATCTAAAAAAAAAAAAAAAATCTTAAAAATATAATTTAAAAAAAAATCCTAAAAAAAAAAAAAAAAAAAAAATCCTAAAAAAAAAAAAAAAAAATTCCTAAAAAAAAAAATATCCTAAAAAATAAAAAAAAAAAATCATAAAAAAAATCAAAAAAAAAAAAAAATCTTAAAAATATAATTTAAAAAAAAAATCCTAAAAAAAAAATAAAAAAAAAATCCTAAAAAAAAAAAAAAAAAAAAAATCCTAAAAAAAAAAAAAAAATTTTAAAAATTAAAAAATCAAAAAAAAAAAAAAAAAAAATTAAAAAAAAAAAAATCTTAAAAATTAAAAAAAAAAAATCAAAAAAAAAAAAATCTTAAAAAAAAAAAAAAATCTTAAAAATATAATTTAAAAAAAAATCCTAAAAAAAAAAAAAAAAAAAAAATCATAAAAATATAATATGAAAAAAAAATCCTAAAAAAAAAAATATCCTAAAAAATACGGAAAAATCCGAAAAGTTAAAACAAATTATTTTTACCCCCCTTAAAAAATTCAAAATGGCGGACGCTACTTTTAAAGTTTTTTTTGGAGGCTTATTGCGGCTAAACGGTAAGTCGCATCGAAAAGCTGACTGCACCAGCTGTAACCTGATTATAAATTATCTACGTTTTGACTTTTTGTCGAAACTCCAGCGGTTCTACCTTAAATAGACCTGCGTTTTTCGAGGATAAATTTAGGGGCGGTGCGCTTTTTTGTGATCTCAGAGGACCTTAAAACACATATATCCACCAAAATCGTATTTTTGAACCACCACCATGCCATTCTCATGGTATATTGCGGTTTCACGTCAACTGTCCGGAAGCCAAAATGCGGTTTCTCGGTTAAATCGCTTATGAAAAAGTGGTTAAAATACAATTTAACATTAATTACCTCTGAGTTAAGCTCTTTTTCTTTTCTAATAAAAAATTTCATTCCTCAACTCAAAATAGTGATGGGAAACATATTAAAATTAAAATAAAAGAAATACTAACAAAATTTTTAATTAAATAATTTTTTTTTAGTTTATTTAAAATTTCAAATTGATAAAAAATTCTTTTTTATCTTTAAATACAATTAATACTTTATACATGGTGGTAGAACATTAGGCTAAATTATTCTTTTTATTTTTATACTTCTTTAAAATTTACTATGAGTCTATGCTCATACCATATGACAAAATTTTATATCTTTTTATTTTTTATTACAAATTTTTTTTTTTTTTTTTTAAATACACAAAATTTTTATGTGAACCTTTTTACATCTTTCTTATATATATCCTATATCCCATTGTACATGTCTTAAATGTTTAAATGAATAAATTCCTACTGAGAATTACCACGAGGTAAGGACTCTTAGTTGAACTTTGATAGTTGTTCAAAAAAAATGGCGTACATGAACCAAACTAATGAAAATAATTAATTTTTAAATTTAATATTCTCTGAAAATCGTAGATGCTGTTTTAATTGGAGAAACTCTTATGTTCGCTGAAGTAAGACTAAGATGAGTAGAGACATGATCTCCTTGGATCAAAATTCTAAATTTGCACCGACATGGTGGATTAATGGTGAGACTCGTGTCCCGAAGATTTATGCCAGGAAGATTTGTGGCAGTAAGATTTGTGGCAGTAAGTTTTGTGGCAGTAAGTTTTGGCTCTACAAAAATTAAATGATCAAAATTAGTTTTCCTTTAATTACTTCCTCATACTACTTTAAAAGAAATCTCTACTCAAAAAAAATTTAATGAAGTTAAAAATTTAAGTTTTTTAAATACTTACGATAAAATCAGCAAAGTGAGGCTCTAGTCGTAGTAAATTAAATTTGGATGAAGTTAAACTAGTACAAACTTGTACACTAACAAGACTTGATAAAATAACAAGAAAATCTTGTTTTACTAAAAACTACATAAATGGCGAATTTACAAAGTTATTATCGTCTCTCCAGACGGACTTCCCAGTGCCCCTCTATCGCCAACGAGAACAGCCGGATCAGTGAATTTTCCTTCGAAAATCACGAGGTACCTAGGCTATTACCCCTTCCCTAGTATGACGTCAGAACGCGAACATAATTACGCAGGTTAGCCAAGCTAATAAATGATTAAACAAAGATTTACAATTATACATTTCAAAATCTAGGGCAAAATTCCTAACAGCCCCCTAAAAAAAATCAACTAACTAAACAAAGTAATTAACTGCAATTAACATGATTAATTATTACTTAAGGTTCATCATAAATACTTTATAATCAAGTGGGATACCACAATATATTAATAATAAAATACGTATATGAGAAGATAAAAAAAAGTACATTGCTATTAAACTGGTTGTTTTAACTAACTATTATAAATAATGAATAACTTTGTTCTCAGGTGAAATCTATATCACAAAGGGTTTGAAGTCTGATAGCATCTTCAAGGGATGCTAACTTGAAGCAACAAGATATATACTGCCAGTAGTGCTCTTTATACTACCCACAGTGCTCAGTATTCTGCCAATAGTGCTCAGTATACTGCCCGTTGTGCAAGTGAAATGTCAGACTTCAAACCCTTGATGCAGATTTCACCGGAAAATCAACTTATTCATTACGAGTCAACCCACCCACAAGTTATGAAAAATAGTGACAAATAAATATTATATATTTACATTTATCAAGTTCTCAATATTATTATACCGTTGTCAAAGGAATGAAATTATAAAATGAACCCTAATTGTTTCAGATACACTTATTTGGATAGGATTAACAACATTTGGGTCTGCCTCGAGCCACTCAATAGGAGATTCCTGTGGAGAGAATGGTGATAGAGTGGTTTTATCAGAAAACTGCAAAGATTACCTTGAATGTCAAAGTGGGAAATATGTGAGGAAGATTTGTGGTTTTTGGCAAAAATTTGATGTGAAATATGCAGAGTGTAGGAGGTCACCACTTGCTTCATGTCAAGCAGGTGAAGCAAAAATACCAGTTGGGACCAAAACACTATCAACAGTCATATCTGATAAACTCTACTGCAACTATACCAGTAATAATAATAATTGTCATCATGGTGTACCTGTAATAGGCACTTGTGAATGGTTTTGCTACTGTTTCCCAAATGATACCTACTCTGGACCTGTGCAATGCAAAAAAGGAACTTATTACGATGCTAGGATGTTCACATGCACAGATGACCCATCTCCTTGTAAGGATATACCCTCTGATCCAACTCTGGTAAGAAAAATGTATATTACAAAGATTATAGGTTAATATAATTTTAGAAATTGAAATAAACCTCACAGGTAAGCTTGCAAATTTAGTTTTTTACAGATAAAAAATCTGCCCAGTGGAACTCAATCTAAACTACTTCATATAATGTGTGCATAATTACTTGATTTTGTGGTTACATATAATTATTATTGAGATTATTTTTAAAAAATAAATGTTATGCAGTGTCATATACAACTTTGTATCCTCCTGCTGAGTAATTGCCAAGTCAGAAAATGTTTTTAAATAAACGTGTAGTGAGATTTAGGAAAGAAGAAAAATGTTTGAGTTCATGAGGGACAGAGAATAGAGAGGGGGACAGACAAAAATCAGTTACTTGTACAGGATAAATTAGACCTAGTAGAATTTTCTTGGACAGGGGGAGACTTGGTTAACCCTCGGGTGCGTGCGATCTAATACAGACACGAGGAGGCGCGGACCCCTGATAGGACTAAATCTGTTTTATATGCCCACACAACAGGTAAAATAAGTATAAACTTGAAATCATTTTAGCAAAATATTATAAAACATATCTAAATTGGTTTTATTGTTTTATTATTATTTTAATTCATAAAATACTGTTGTTTAGTCTCATAGTTTATAAGCACAAAATTAGTCTATTTCTTAATTATAATTTTCAAATTTTTATTTTATTTTATTTTTAAATTCAGGTACCATATTGATTTATTTTGTATTATATGTATAAATTTCACTAAAATTAGCGTAATACTAAAATTTAAGTGAAAGTGGCGCAGGTCCCCTGTCAGGACAATGACAATATGGGCACAGAATTGAAGTATAATCACGTACGATGTCAAACAGTGACTAATTCGATTAAAATTGATTTACTGGAAACCATAATTTTTTATATACAATGAATTAATATGCAAAATGTGCTTATACACTAGGTTGCTGATATGCAATATATAGTTGCAAGATATTAATTACATTTATTTTTATATAATTAGAAAACTCTCTAATATTACGACTTGCATTATGAAAACTGATCGTGGCGCTATCTGTGAGAGGGCGGTCGAACTAATATTGTCTATCTAGGAAATAATATTGTAAGAGAAACAAATCTTTTAACATTTAATATTGAGTATTAATACATTATATTAATTATGTTTAGATTAGGTTAGTACTAAGTCGGTAGTAAAATACTAAAATAACCAACATAAGTGATAAAACAATGCCTCTTTGAAATGAATAACTGAAGGGAATAACAGTTAGATTTTGGGGAATAACCATTATTAGGGTTATGAAATGAATTGCTGAAAGGGAATAACCAACATATCACTCTAATATTTTCATGCAAATAGATATTTCATTAAATTCAGCACTGATCTCATTAATTTTTATTTAATAATAAACCTTTGGGCTATTCAAAAAACTTATCTCTTCAAAAATTGAAACAGTTAGGTTTAAATAAAGCTATTTAATGTTCTTGTGAAAAATGGTTATTAAGTAGGTTATTCCCTTTTAGCTTGACACTATCGAATACACTAACAAACACAGCCACTTGACTTAATTATATGGGTGAATCTCATTTAAAGTGCTATTTTAGGAATCTAAAATTTGACTGAAAATTTTGACTTTGTTAACAAATTCAGAAAAAATTATGGAATGTTCTCGGACTAATTTCAGATATATTGCACCATGCGTGACAGATGGTAAATAATTTTTCAAATTTTTTAATTTTGTTTTAAAACATGGTAATTAAGCCAAGTGAATTACACTTTTTCGTGCACGGTTGTTACATTTCACACTTTAAGAAAATATTTTGGTCAGTAGTTTAAAATAAAAATTCAATTTTAAATACACCATTAAATAGCACTCTTAAAAGCCTAAACAATGATCTATAACTTAACCTAAAAAGTTGTTGAAAATAGACTTTAATAACATGCATGGTAATTACGTTTAAAAGGGTACGTAACTGGAAGAACAATCGGAATTAGCGCTAGATCCCAACTGAAGAATTCAGCTCATCCCCTATTAACCGTTGCTAGAAAACTAGTGTTGCGGCATTGCAAAAATCTCTCACCACTTAAAATCTACGTGCCACAACCAGAGTAGGGGTCACATATATATAATTCCATGGTAATTATTTTTCTCACTGCTCTTGAGCAACAAAGAGAAGAAATACAGTGTATATATCCTCATTAAACGTTTTCCTCATTAGTTTTTGTTATAAGGGTAAAAGTGTAACTATAAAATTAATAAATTATTATTTTAGCTTGATAATGCACCTGTTATTCCTATACTATTAACTACTTTACTATCTAATGTTAATATTTTCTATTAATAACAATGTAGCCTTTAGCATGATGAATATAGAACACAAAGTAAAGGCCCGTTTACACGGTGATAGTTCTTCCACGATAGAACTATCATGTCAGTCTACGTCATACAACTATCGCCGACGTGTGCAGTTTACACGGTGAGAGTTAAAATACGTCAAAACTTGTTGACGTGCACTCAATGTTACATCTATATAATACATTTTTTACTAGAATATGGAAATAAAGCATTAAATATATTATAATGTTAAATTATAATACACACATAGCCAAAAGAATATATTCATATTGTCGAAAAAAACAAAATCTGATATCTTATGTGAAGCAATCTATCATATTTGGTGCCTTTAAATCTGTTATCAGTTGATAAAAAAGTATAAGCCAATCAGCGTCTAGTATCTAGCGTGGTAGTTCTTATATCATCCGCGTGAGCACTCTGACTGCTGTGATAGAACACTCAACTATCTCGTCAGACGAGATAGTGTGATGGCAGATAGTTCTATCGCGACAAAATCTATCACGTAGTCTACACGGTGATAGTCGATGCGATAGTTGCTGTCGTGACCGCAACTATCGCGCCAACTATCACCGTGTAAACGGGCCTTAACACCTGTCTTGGTGTGCAATAGTTCTGTCATGTAAGCCAGCACATCATTTTCACTTACATTCTCAACTTATTTTGTTTTGCACCAATTGATAGCAACAAATTTTGAGGAGAGTTTTACAATAACTTGTCTACATCCCCCAAAAAAACTTCTTCCATGATGGTATGAGAAGTTTACAAACTTAAAAAATAAATTGTTTATAAAAAAAATAATAAGAAGCTTTAGAATCATAACAATAAGAGAATAGCAAACTGAATCTATAACAACAATGAATCAACAAAAAATACAAAACATACATTAATAACAAATAAAACTTCAGAATGAATAAATGCATAAAACAATTTAGGAGGAGGTTATCTAAGTAATATTTAAGAGGTATCTAAGTAAGTAAAGTGGTGTAGTTGAGTAGGTAGTGCCTCTATCTATTTATCATTGTAAAACTTGTTTCTTATGTTATTGAAGTATTATTTTATTAATTAGTTTATTTATATTACTAAAGTGAAGAACTAAAGTATTTGCCGGGATGTAATTAATGATACAAAAAGGGAGAAATGTGTAATACGCAAATAAGAAACCTCCCCCTGACGATCCAAATGGATCATGAGAAAATTGTACAATATAAGAAATAAAGGCATTATTATTATAAAACAATTTATTTACTTATTTATAATAAAGTTATTAAAACTATTGAAGATATCTTGCAAAAAATGTTAATAAATTAAGAAAAGAAGTCATTAAGACAAATCAAGAAAAGCAGCTGGCCTAGCTCAGTTAAATAATGCACTATGGACTGTATTAAAACATTCAAGGAAACCTAACAGATAAGGAACCTTCTAGTTGATATTTGTGATGATTTACATAACTGTCACACAAACCAGTACTTGGCATTGTCAGAGGATGGTTTGGAAGGTACAGTAAACAGTTGCAAACGATCCCAGTGTGGGTTGGAATATTTTGGAGGACAAAACAAAGCACTGTCACAAGTCAGGTTGGAATGGCATTTATCCATTGCTCATGCCAGTGACGATCCCGCAGAGGGTACACTGCTTGGTTGGAACAAACCTAATGATACAGACTCACACTACTTTTTTGATTTAATAATTATCCTCTTTAGGTAGTAAGTGTTTTTAACACCATTAATATTTCACTTATTTCCAATGTTAGCAATCTGTCCATACTAGAGACACTAAATTACTTTGTAATTAAACATTACTAGGGTTAAGATACTTCAAAGAATAAGGAGTAAATAAACACAAAATTTAATAATCTTATAATATTTATTTGGACAAATACCTTCTTATTAAAAAATTAACACAAGCAAATTATCCTGAAATTAGATGTAATTAAACTGTAGGCTCAATGTTAGCATCAGTAGGCTCAATAGTGCTTCCTCCTCGAATTTGACCCCAACCAATCAACCTAAAATAAATAAATTATAATTTTTAAAAATTATGATTTTAAACAAAATATACATTAATACTTTCAGGGAATCAATCATTTTTATATTTTATATATAAATAAGACAACACTAGGCCAGTTAAAACAACTTAAGATGCATAGACTGAGATAATGTAAGCAAAATAGAGTGCCCCCTGGTTTCACCTGTCTTTATCTCTCCAGTACTGACGATTGCGGTAGAAAGCCAGTTTGACCTTAATAAAGCTATTATAGTGGAAAGAAAGTATTTTATTTCTTCACCTAGCACTAACACCATAAAAACGAGAGAAAAGCGTACATGTTATTAGGGAAGCATTTTTTTTTTTTCCATTCCTTTAAAATATCGTAATTGATTCTCTGTTAGAGATAATATTAATAATATGCTGATGACTTGGTAACTCTTTTTTAAAGGAAAGAGATGACCCCAATTCATAGCAATAGCAGAGGATCTAACCCTAAGAAGAAAAGCCTCTGATGCTTAGATTAAATGCTAGGCATATTCTTCCAACAAATAATTATCGGTACTCTTATAGAATAGGGCCACCCTTTTTGTTTTTTATACTGAAGAGTTTATATCCCTTAGTCTAACTACCTATATTAAGACAAAGGGATATTCAGTCCAATATGCTTTGGGACAAAGGAATATCACACTTTTACAAAAAAAAATGTGTGTATTCGGTTGTCAGAAGGAATATTAGATTAAAAAAAGTGGGGGGCCTTTTTCTATAAAAGTGCCTAATTATCTTCCCCAGACAACCTTTACAGTGAAATAAGTATGCATACTCTTAGTGCAGGAAAGTGAGCAGGATTAAAATATTTTAAACAGGGATAAAATATAATCCCACAGAATTGTGTAAATAAGCAGCAGTGGAAAGGTTAAAAATAATCTAGTGGGGAATAGCAAGATAATTAACATTTCATGGATGCTAGAATATTAGGCTAGTGGATGAAACAACAAACGAAGGAGCCAAAATATTTCTACTCTGTTCTATATCCTTTGAATAACTCATATTTAAAAATAGATCTCGCAATAGCACATATAAAGAGCTGGAGCAAAAGTTCATAATGCTGACAACCGTACCTGGCTATTAGTTACGTGGTTCAATTAACCAATGGTCATACAAATATGGTAACAATATGCTATTAAGTATAATTCTATTTGTGGAGTTTCTCAAACAAAATTATACCCAAAATATAACGTCTGCAGAAGACGAAATACCTAATCACAAAGTACCTCAGGCAGTGGTCTGGTCGATAATTAACTGGCCCTGCCAGTTCCTTTGGAGGTAATTACCTCAAATCAACTGCTTGTTTGAGCAGGATGTAAAAATAAACCCTACGGGACCATTTAAACTATAGGGCATTATACAAAGGAGAAATATCTCAGAAACTGGCATTTAAGGTCCTTACAATAATAATAATAATAACAAAGTATTTGATTCAAAATAAATCAGACCCCCCACTCTCCAAAAATGCGGTTTCAATTTGGGACTAGAGACATTTAAAGCACTTCTTTATACATACAATAGGACATGTTAAATACTACTGATAATATGCACCAGTAAAATACCACCCTTCAAATTGATAAAATAATAATAATATGTAAAGTAGATGCAATATTTTTTTACCTCCAATGCTTCTCAACTCTGCGACTCAATGCAATTTTTTCACCAATCTCAGTGCAGACAGGATTAGTCAAAATTATTTTAGCTAAATCCACTTTAGTCATGAACACCCGACCACCAGTTGACAAGGATCCAATATTTACAAGAAGAACTTCGCCTTTGGTCAGCTTGGGGACCTAAAATCAAACACTCCATTTTAATATAACTCTTTCCTTGCAAACTATATAAATTAATGTTTAAAATAAGGTAAATAATATTAAATGAAAAATAATAAAACAAACCCTGGCTCCTTTCTTGTCTCCTTCCATTCTGACTCCAAGCAACCGCTTCAATAAATAGTAGGAGATCTCAAGTTCCATGAAGATTTGAGGGAGAGCTCCGACAGCTCCCAACACTTGGCCCACCAAACGATCAGCTCTGCACAAAGTTGGCTCAATCTTTGTACCAACACCTATAAAATTAAAATTAAAATTTTAGATTTAATAAAAACTCATTCAGAAAAAAACTAAAACTGATAATAAAATTATATATATTTTATTTATGGAACAATACTAAAATCAAATAGAGATCCTTATATTTTCGTCATATCAGTTGCTCCTTGCTCCAAAAACAAAGAGAAAAGTCCTAGAAATCGATTCTTGTCCTACGAATAACCCTTCACATAGGTTGAAAATAAAAATATATTTATATAATTTCATAATTTATTTGTAGCATCCAAAATAGCTTACCAATTAGGCCACCAGGAACAGCAAACTGCAATTCATTTTGTTCAGCACAGAGTGATACAATCCTTGAGAAAATAGGTTTGCAGGTAAGTTTACCTTCACTGTCTTTGGATACTAATCCAGGTCGCACTTCTATTTCCATACCAACCTGAAGTCAAAAGATAAGAATAATAAAAAAATAATTAAATGGTCCTCTAATAATAGCTGCTTTCCACATTTAATTTTTTTCTACAATATCATTTTAATTTTTAACTCACTGTAACAAGTTATTACTTAATAGGTAATAGGTTAATACAAATTATATTTATTCTGATTTTGCTTTTATTTGATTAAAAAAAATAATAAAATAGTGGGAGAAATGAGAGATATCTTATTACCAAAATGATAAATTCAACTAATAATGAACACGGATCTCAAAGAACACTGTAAGTTGAAAAATACGAAAAAGTCAAGAAATGTACTTAGATACATTCTTAATTGGGTACCTACATCTTAATAAAGAACAAATGGAGTATGCTGGTAATAACTATTATTGAAACCCTTTATAAAAAAAATTGAATATATAAGTACAGAGTAAGCACTTTTTAACGAAACAAAATAACACTAAGGGATAAAAATCCTTTAAAACGATAAGTGCAATAAAAGTTATTTCAGTCTGAAAATGAAAATAATAATGGCATTACTCTGTATTAAAATAATGAATACCTAACAGCCCTACCCATCATTCACTAAATATCAAGTTTTTTGTTATTTCACAACAAACAAAGTTACAGTTTCACGGTGACAGGCTGTTTATCTTCACATCAATTTTTGATGTAGAAGAAGAGAAGAAAAAAAACATGTTTATTGAGACTAAAAGTATACATGATACCCCATGGCTTTCTTTTGGTCGTCTGGGGTAGTTGGTACAATAATTTTTCTGTATTTATTCATTTTTTCCTATTAATTTTTCAGCTTTTACTTGATTTCTCTCTGTTTTCCATTCCATTCTGCTTATTTTCCCTTTACATTTCATTATATTTATTACGCTCGTTTAATTATTTGCACTTAAATACCATTGTTGTTAGATTCATTAACTTTATAATTTCTTATTACTTCTTTATTTCTTCCAAATTGGCACATAGTCACCTACCTCAATCTTACACTTGTTCATTACCAATTTCAAACCACAAGATAAAAAAATAAAAGTAATAAAAAAAAAATAAAAAAAATGAAACGAGGGTGTTGAGCTTGCTGAGTTTTCCTCCCTTTCTAAATACAGCGACTTTAGACTAGGACAGGTTGAGTTTTAGTCCTCAATGTCTGGGTGTGTTTTAGGTCCTACAGTATATTTCCAACTCTTTTATCATCAGTCGCAATTATATCCTGTCGCATGATATTAGGATGATGTCATCAGCGATAAATAGTAGCTTGAAGAGGCAACCAAATAGGCAGAAAAGGAGAGGTGACAACGGACATCCCTGTCTACCTCCTATACGACACTTAACTCTGTTGACAGTCTTGGCATTGTTGAAAACTTTTATTTCTGCATCCCCCAAGTAAAGTTTAATGAGGATATAAATCAACATCAATTTTAAGTTGTAATATATCACTCACTAAATATAAACTTTTTTGTTATTTCACAACTAAAAAAGTTACAGATTTACATTGACAGGCTGCGCATGCATCTTCATATCAAATTCTGATTACAATCACCAGTGGCGTAACTAAGAAATCCGGCGCCCCCCTGCAACTTTTGAAAATGCGCCCCCTATGGCTTACAAAATTCACCCCCCCCCAAATTCTTTTTCCCTCTTTGTTAGTAGTTCTGGGACAAATGGACTGGGGACGATAAAATAATCTGTTCAATAAACTCTTCCTTGCTCCTTGCTGAAAGACTAGAACTGGAATATCTTATTCACCTATACATATTTATGCACATAAAGCCACTGAATACCTAATTAAGAAATTAAAAGACAATATACAACTATGCACATCTATCTGCCAATTAATGTGACACATAGCTTCATCGCGTCCTATTTTGTATACTTTAATGATTTTATGCTTTTAAAACTTATTATTGTAAACATTTATTAAATATTCTCCCGTTTTCATTAAATCAGTCAAAATTGTTTTTGATTTTTTACATGAAATAAAGTATCGATTTAGCAAAATTTAAAGAGCGCAGACGGTTGAAATTAATCTGGCTATTTCGACAAACTATCCAAATTTAATAAAAATCAAATGAGTACTTTAGAAGATATTATAGGTGTAAATTAATGTATGTTTGTGCGCATGTGAAAGAGAAAGAAATGGGCGCACACGGTTTAGACTTATATGGGACCAACACCAACAATGAGTTAGTTAATCATGATCCACCATCCAAATTTCATTAAAATTGGACAAGCAGTTTTTAGCGACAGACAGACAGACACGGAAATAAAAATGATATGGTATGGTATGGTATGACTTGTTAAGTTTAGAACAGTTTTTGTTATCTAGTACAGCTAAAACCGAATTAGATAAGATAACTTTTAGTTGCAATAAACACTTGGATCTCCTAGCAGTCCAAAATGAAGAAGTGAGAATCATTCTGATATACTTACCCATATTATAGGTATAGTGACACTTAACAAACTGTCAAAAAACCAAACTGAGCAATAAGCTCTAAACCATAACATTTCATAACATTCTCACCCTGATTTAAACTCTTTATTTATTTTTTCTCTCAAAAATAATTTATACAATAATGCCGACTACATAGTTTCTTTTAATTTTTATTATTAAATATCACTGTGTGTGATCATTTTTCGGCGCCCCCTAGAGCAGGCCCCCCCCCCCTCCCGCACCGCGGGGTTGGCGGGGGCGCTATTTACGCCACTGACAATCACATAAAAAGGGAGATTTTAATGTTACGGAATTGACTCCCTGATCTCTTTCAGCAGCAGCGTCGGGTGTTACAAAACTCCGAATTTACGTGTCAGGGTATTACCCTAATATACAGGGTCATTGAATAAGGTGTTTGTGATTTTAAAATGAAATACCTAAGTGTATATTTAATTAAGGTATATTATTTATTTATACTCCAAAACACCCAGAAAATCTAAGCTCCAGGTACCCTGAATCATATAAGGAGTCAAGAGTCCCAATTTCCACATAGATTTTCTCTCTTAAATGTTGCAAATCCTGGACTTTCAGAGGACCAGGGTGACTTCAAGTTCAACACAGTGAAAAATATTAAAACTCCTACACTCCTACAGTTGTTATACAAACTGTGACAACTAAATTCACGGACACCTTTTTAGATGGCCCTGTATTATACTAATGAGCAGAGACGGGACGTTTATGACTTTTATTTTTCCATTTCATGACCTTTATTCTATGACTTATATGACTTTTATTATCCTGTTTTATGACCTTTATTTTAGAAAATCGGTTGTTTTATGACCTTTTAGCCAAAAGTATGACGTTTATTTTCACTGTGAAAATTTAGCCTTTATATGAAGTGTTTCGTTATTTTGGAGGGAAACAGTTCCAAAAAGATTTTAATACTTCATAAATGCAAAATTATATTTACAATATATAATAAATAATAATAATTAGCAGAATGCTTCAACATTGTAAAAAATAAACATGTGTTGTTCTATATTCTCCAGCTTTAAATTGGTTCTTTTCTCCGTCAGTAGAATTTTAAACTTGGAAAAAGACCTTTCGACGTCGGCAGATGAGGTGGGAGCAAATTTTATGCATGACACGTCATTTGCTTTTGCTTTACCGGGCATTCCGTCATGCAGTATTTTTAATAGAAGTGACCGTCATCTTGATTTAAGATGGCGGATAAAAAAAATCCGTCATCCGCTATGGCAACTATGGCCTGGACGTGTTCCCACCCAGGATTCCTTGAGAGAACAGCAGTCAACTTTTCTTTCACCTTTTTCCCCACTCTTCCAACCCAATCGGTACTGCAAAGGGTCTTGATTTTTTCGACGCCGTTTGGAAATAGCATATCCTTTTTGCAGACCTCCTATTATGTCAGGAAATCTCCCGAAGTTGACGTTGGTGTAGTTCAGGTGGGTTTCCAGTCCTGGAGCTTTTAGGGCTTAGTTTGCATTATGAATTGACCGCGCCTCTGCAGCATCCAATGAAGCCAAGACCTTGAAGACTTCAGATAAAAATTAGGTGTAGACCTTACCTGTTTATCACATGGCTTACAGAAGAATGTTTCACCTCTGACACCCACTTACGCTTAAGCGCTAATTTGTTTGCACGAGTTTTCGGCATTATGGCACGAGTAGAATCAATCAAGAAACTAGTTACACGAGTAAAATTAATCAAGACACAAGTAACACGAGTTTCTTATTCGTGTTACTGGTCATCAAATGAGCAATTAAACATTCTACTCCCTTGCCATGAATATATACAACAATTTTAATTATGGAACAGCTAATCAGGAGACTGCCCAATCCAATGGGTTTATTAATGGGTTTTTATTGGCTGATTGGAGAATCTATCTTGAAGTTCCTTGATTCTAATTGGAGGAGTTGTTCCAAGAAGGAGCCGCTCAGGAGCCCTAAGTAGTTTGGAATTAGGGATGACCGTTGGTGACTCCCTGGTTGTAGGTATGCATAAGCGCATTAGTTAATCCGAAAGTGGACAGGGAATTAAGATCCCAGGCCTTTCACTAAGCTGGTGTAAGGGTTTTTTTGTTTGAACTACACTTTTACCTAGAACCGGACCACGAATGTTCAATTTAAAAATTTTCTTTTACAAAAAAAAAATCTATTTGCTAAACATGTGGCAAAAAAGGCCATTTTATGATGTTTATTCCAAGAAACCCCTATTTTATGACCTTTATGCGTAAAATGGCTATTTTATGACAAAATCATATGACTATGACGTTTATGACTTTTTCCCGTCTCTGCTAATGAGCTAAAGTAAATTTTTACAAGAAAAGTAACAGGATTCTGCCAAGTGCTAAACAGTAAAATAATACCTAATAAATAATGTTGCATAATTACTTTAAGAACTCCACGCAGAATACTGCCTCCGGCAACACCTCCCTTAAGATCCTCTACTTCACAGCCAGGTTTGTTAACATCAAAAGATCGGATTACAATTAGTCTGGGCAGAGAAGTAAAATCTCGTACTGGAACTGGAATTTTCTTGGTGATGTATTCACAGAGTACTTCAATATTATACTTCAACTGAGCTGATATGGGGACTACGGGAGCACCTTCCGCAACAGTACCTGCAATTAGTATTACACAAAATTATTAATAAAATCAAAAGATATTAATTTTTTGGATCAAGCAAATTTAACAAAAGATTAATTTAATTTAGGAAAAAAAAAATATAAATACCTTGAATGAACTTAAGGATCTGTTCATACTGTTCTTTAGCTTGAGCTTCTTTCACCAAATCAATTTTATTCTGAAGAATTATAATATGCTTTAACTTCATGATTTCAATAGCTGCCAAATGCTCAGAAGTTTGAGGTTGAGGGCAGGATTCATTGCCAGCTAAGACACACCAATACATTCATCCAAATTAATGCATTTAATAAAATATAATTTGATTTCATTATTTAATAACTTAAGACAGAATATAATAATCAAATAATATTAGTAGTAGTAGTAAGGTCCTAGTAATAGTACTAGACGGGCAGGACAAACCCCTCTTGTTCGAACCTAGCAATTAGGCCATTTTACTATCCCCGTGGTAGAGAGTTCCAGCCACTTCACACATCATACCTCTGTACTGTCAAAGCAAGTATGATGTGATCATTAGTGAGCCATATAAATCAGAGCCACGGCGAGAGGTCGAACCTACGACCTCGTACCGCTCTTGATTCAGTGATGGCCGAGCAGACATGGTAATTTAATCCACATGGTCACACCGGCTCTCTTATCAAATAATATTAACTCGATCACAAAATAAAAAGCAGAAAAATCTTGCAGTTACATTATCAAACAATCAAAATCCAAGAAAAAATATGTTATATATATTTCTTTAAAAATTAACAAAATACATTTCTTTTTATGATTTGTTCTTCCAATATTATTATTTTGAATACGCATTTCGACACAATAACAAAACATTTATAATTTTAAGACTAATAAGCTCTAAACATAAAATCATAACATGAGTTCCTACTTGCAACCCTGCCACCTGAACTGAAACTTAGATCTAAACACTGACAAATCTGGTGAGTTCAAATCCCAGAGAAGTAATTTTTTTTTACAATGATGATCACATTGGGTAGATAAGTAGAGTGCCGGATCTCCTGTCCTCAAATAACCTAATGATCGGAAGAAAAAATAACACACAGGATAAAAAATAACACTAAGTAATGTACCTATCAGAAGAAGAGCTGCATCCATAACAGCTGCTCCGTTAAGCATGGTAGCCATAAGAATGTCGTGGCCGGGACAATCAACAAAAGATACATGCCTAACTAAACGGTAATATCCTGGGCAATTGACTCTGGTGCATGGCAGAGAATCGTCCTTAGATGAGCCGCCAGAAGTATAGCTGCCAGGTCTAGGGCAGTTAGGGTAGTCACATTGGTAGATCTTCGCATTAGCATAACCTGAAACAAAAAATAACAAGATTTATTTAATGTAATAGAGAAGAAAATATCATTTGGTATCAAAGGAGACAATATTTAAGGAAATGGACCAAAAATAATTTATACCTATTATGCAAAGATAACAAAATCTTCACATACTTCATAATTAACTATCAACTGATAGAGTATGATAAAATAAGGACAATTATTCAAGACATCTAAATATTTAGATAGGGGGATTTGCAGAATTGTCAGAAAATATTATATACTTCAATTATTAGTTCATCAAATTATTAGTAAATCATTATTAGTTCGTGAAGTACATAGACAGTATTAATAAAAAAAGTGATATAATTTCAAAAGTAGAAGGCAAAGAGCTTTAAAGGTAATAACTATTGCTCATCATTTTGAGCTAATATTCTGTACTTGTACCATGAACAGAATCTTAGTCTATAAAATAATAGTCAAGTCAAGGAAAGCTCAAGAAGGGATTGTATGCAGACTTTTTGATATATTCTATAATGATTTTTAGGATGTGTGAAAAGAAAAGCCCCCAAGTGATAAAACCAAAAGTCCCCAGACCTATGGACTATGCTAACTCTGTGGCATGGCAAAATGTGTCCCGTTATTCGTTTTTTGCCTACATCTGGGAAATGGTGCATCCTAGCACATAAGTGGTTTTATAAAAAATAAAAACTGAATAAATTCTCAATTCGAGTAATTTTTTTGTATCTCTTAGGGTACGTTTTCCTAGGTATGACTCCAGCGATTGACTGGCTAATCAATTTCGCTCAGCCACTATCACGGAGGACTTATCTTCTCCGTTGATAACGTTTTCCTAGCTGAGCAACTCGAGCGATTATCGCCAGTCAATCAAAGTGCGTTGCGGCCAACTCCTCCTGGAGTAGTAATTGCAGTTGTCGAATTGCTTTTAAGAAAAAACAAAAAAAAAATTCTGTACCCTTTGAAAAGATATTTCATTTGCCATTATTCAATATTAGGAGTTTATTCCATAAGAATACTAATCCAGCAGAATTATAAAATCTAAAAAATAGACTGCCAATTGGTGTGGCACATAGCTTCCTAACATCCTATCCCCGAACTTTAATGATTTTATGGTTTTACAAGCCATTATTATTTAATTGGTTTAATTGTTTCCCCTGTTTCTTTTAATCTGTCTAAATTGTTTTGATTTATTACATGAATTAAAGTATCAACTAAGCAAAAGTTAAAGAGCGCAGACGGTTCAAAGTAATCTGGGGCTATCTGCGTGCTAAATTTGATAAACTATAAAAGTTTCATACAAATCAGATAAGTACTTTTTAAGCTATGGGTGTAAATTAATGTATGTTTGTGCGCATGTGGAAGAGAAACAAATGAGCGTAGATAGTTGAATGAAACTTATTTGGGACCAACAATGGGCTAATCATGACCTACCACCCAAATTTCATTAAAATTGGACGTGTAGTTTTTAAGATACGTTGGTTCACAAAAATTGAACGACAGGCTAACCGACAGACAGACAGACACGGAACCAAAAATGTTTCCTTATGTCTGAAACAGATTTTCGTCTTGGAATTTTTGAAATCGGAGACCTAAATATTTTTCTTTCTTTAGAACGATCACATAGCTTCCATTACCTTTGGTAAGCTCGGAAGCAAAAACATGAGTAGTGATAATTATTCCACCCTAATAGAATGTAGTATAATATTATGGGTGTATTTTTTTCTGCACCTGTTGCTTATAGTGGGAGATATATTCGTAGGAAAAGGACAATAACTTGTCCAACAGAGTTCTAGATTTAATTTGTTCCTGCTCTTTATTTCCTGCTGGTTTGAACTCATGAAACTACCGAGCAGTTCAAATCTACCTCTAGTTACATACTGATGTGTGGCAATAGTCGGTGGAGACGTGTAGAGGAAAACACCTTTATAATTTTTTGCTATTGCTCAGTAACTAAAGCTCAGCGACTATCATTAGAAACACCTCTACAATAATGTACCTTTAGCGTTTAGGAGATATTCTCTGTCGAACATTGGACTCTAAAAACAAATTTTTTTTTTTTTGTGCACTACGTTTTTCAAAAAACTTTTACTTCTTCCGTCGAAACCAATGGGTTTACAGTAAGAATGCATATAAATAAAAGTGTAGGGCATAGAATTTAATTTAAATGCACATGAAAATATTAAGTTTTATAAGCACGTATCTACCGTAGATATAAAGTTATAGCCTTTTTTTAAAAAATAAATAAATAGACTACAGGATATTTATCATTTTTTTGTGGGGCTACTAGCTCTTTAGTGTATATGGGTTGGAGCTCTTCAAGTAAAGCTGGCATCCTAAGCACAGTTTGCCTCACTTGGCAGCAGGGCAAAAATGTCAGGCTTAATGTTAGAAGCCCGTTTCATAAATGAGAGTTGGGTTCCTGTTGGGTGAAGCGCTTTACCACATAAAGAAACACGTCCACAGTTAAAGGGGGTTGAAGAATCATTCATGAAGACATTGCTGCTAGTAGTAGACCAGTTTTTTCTTGTACAACTTCTAAAAACTAATTTTTCCCTTCTGATAAGCTGCAGAAGTTGTATCACATCCAATAAAAGGGTGGAGTATGAAAAGTATGTGATCTAGACCGAGTTCTAGATCCTTAGATGAGAAAGTGAGGACTTCTATTTTTCCACAGCAAGGCTTAAGAAACATAATTTCTTGCTGTGGTGGGGCTAACTAAAAGATTGATGTCCTTTCCAAGGATTACTGGATTGGACGACGTATTTCAACTTACTTATGAAACAATAAGGCCCTATTCACACGGTGAAACACAAAACGCGTTTCGAGCTGTCTCGCAAGACAGGAGACTGCGGGACTCATGTCTCCCTTCATCTTCACACAACCACGACTAGAGTTGCGAAATCAAACCACGTTTAGGGAGTAAAGTCAGTTTTCACCGACAAAAGGCTTTTCAACCAAGGATTCACCAAAGGATTTTCACCCAGTATTTATCATATTTGTGTATCTAAGTCCCTGAACAATGTCTGTCTAGTGATTCTAATAGCGATGAGGACATCATTATAGTTTTATTATTACCGTTTGTAATAATAATTAATTTATAATTACAGTGGAACCTCGATAATTCGGACTAATTGGGACCAGACACTGTCCGAATAATCGATTTGTCCGAATTTTCGAATATGCTGTAAAACAATGCAGCAATATTATTATACACTTTGGGTGATATCATAGGAACGAAACATTGTTATTGTGTATGGGAATCTTAGATATTATTAGTTAAAACTCTGCTTTTAATTACAAAACATTTCCTTATTCACATCATACCAAAAACCAATGAAATTCAATTAAATACTATCTGCGTCAGTTATTACATTTTTCAGTAGGCAGTTCGGATTTTCGAGGCTCCGGATTTTAGAGGTACGAATTATCGAGGTCCTACTGTAGCATAAATATTTTATAATAAAATATAATATAATATATACTATAATAATATAATATTTAATATAATATAAAATATATTATTTAGTATAATAATATATTTTATTATAAATATTTTGTAATAAAATATAATATAATATATATTTTATTATAAATATTTAATAATAAAATATAATATATTATATATTTTATTATAAATATTTAATAATAAAATATAATATATTATATAATAAAATATAATATGGTAATTAATAATTATAAATCATTTTCACATAGGTAGTTAAAAAGGAAGTAGTTTTTGTACGAAACTGAGAGACTGGGAGACCAGCATGGAGAGTCGCATGGTTTTATAGTTGCCGGTACTGGAGTATCCCCGTCTGAATACCGCCACCTAATTACACGTGCTGAGTCTCTTGGTCGCAGAGTCTCCTAGTTTCGAGGAGATTTGAGTTTCACCGTGTGAATTGGGCCTAAGAGTATTAGCTAGTCATCAGTCATTTCAGTTGTTATGCCGTTTGCCTGAAGATAGGAGACTGGGTAAGGATTAATGTGGAGCATGTGAATTTTCTCAATTATAAAAAATGAAAAAGAATGTGTTTGTCAACACCACTTAATCATTATGAGAACTGCTAAATAGAACAAACTTTTCCCGTTTATATACATATCTATTTAATACATATATGTAAATATATATATATTTTTTTTATTGTAGCTAGTTTGATACACAATTATACAAGGTCATATGGGTTATCAAATCATATAAAATAACTTGTTAAGTATATAATAAGAAACATTTTGAACTTGGAAACCTAATTGCAATCCAGTTAAAAAATAAATATAAAATAAAATAAAAATGATCATGAACAAAGATTGTGTGCATCAAAACACATGAATTTGAAGTGAAACATATATATCTATTTCATTGAAACTTTATGCTAGTGTATATAGGGTGGTTACCAAAGTAAGCACTGCAGCACTCATGGCACTTACACATTTAAATACAAAGAGGGACTCATAAAACAATAACTCATAAAAAACCCTAGTATATATCAAAGATGAATGGAAGAAACTAAAGAATCAAGTTGTAACTTAATTTCCTACTGGTTGAGACTTTACTTCAATTAAATTTTTTTTTAAATTAAACGATTTACTTTGCTTAATAGGGATTTTAAGAAATTTACTATTGTTGTGAAAAATTACATACCATTTTGTGAGGAATAAGTGTTTATTATTGACACTCAGGTTGGCTAACCTGTGCAAGGAAATAAAAAACCCTAGGTTAAGTGCCACGCCCCTCTAATATTGACATTTTTGTTTGGCCTGACTTTCTAGAATTCAAAATCCTGAACTCATTGGCTCCCCCACCCAATTTTTTGTGATTTTCCCACAATCAAAAAAAAAAAAAAAAAAAAAACACTCAACCCCCACTCACTAACTGTAACCATAATTTTAGCTTTTTTACCCAGAAAACTTTGAATATCATGAAATATATTATGTTGAAATTAAAAAAAAAAAAAAATCAACAAAGCAACAACTCAATCAGTCCCTAAAACTAAAGACCACATTAAACTAATAATAGCTTTATTTTCATTCTTAAGGGTGATTTAAAAAGACCTTGGCCACAACAATTAATGATGGCACTATCAGCATAAATTTTTATCCTATGCTAAAAAACTTCTGTCAATAAGTAACCCAGGAAAATTGCAAGTTATTTTACCAAGTAGTTCTGTTAATATAGCTGATTGAAGCAGATGTGTGGTCTGCAATCCTTTCAAACAAAGGTTAAGATACAAGATTTTTGTAAACAAAAAAAAAAAAGGAAAGTTTATTTGAAATTAATTCTAAGTCTATTAAAAGTTGGTGGGGATTCTTCTCCTTTAGGACAGGCTTCTGAGTTTGACTGAGGCATACAAGTCTAGATGATCCATGTGAAGATCCCCAACAAAGTTCATTTGAGAAATCACTTAAATAAAATAATACATTATATGGTTTTTTTATAACCTACAAATAAAATTGCATGAAATTGCTTATTGCAGCACTAGCTGCCTGAACAGTGTTAGAGCTTTGTAACAAAAAAAAAAAAACTAGTTTGAGTGTCAATATATCATATTGACACAGAAATTATACTTTTAATGTAACTAAGTAAAATAAGTTTTGTCTGCACAAAACATGGTTTGAAAATTTTTCATTACAATCGGGGTTATTGATTTTTTTATACTAATGTTTTCTATCACTTTGTTTACATTTACACAATTATTAATATCGTAATATTGTATACCTTTTCATGGAATTGTCTTATAAAATAATTAGTTCTGAACTTATTTGATTGCATTGACTTTTTTCTTAAGGTAGTAACACACGGCTCCACCTGGTTGTTGCCACTTGCTTCCACCACCTGAGTTTATAATTTTTTCAACCAGTCAAGAAGAGAGAAAGCTGTAGAAGATAGCCGTACTCGCTTATCATTATGCACGCGATGAAGAAGAAGGAGCAAAAGGCATTTTAGCATTCATCCAAAAATTTCTTAAAAAAAAAAAAAAAAATACAGTAGAACCTCGATAAGTGTCTCAAGGGGATTAGGGAAACAGTCTTGTTATCGAGGTGCTCTTTTTGTTGAGTCTCGTGCTATCAAGGTTATTTTGGCTATCAGTCGTGTTGTCGAGGTTAATGGGCGGGGTTTTCAAGTCTAGACTTGTTCAAGGTCGACCCATTCCTGTATAGAGTTGCGTTACAGAGGTTGACTTCTCAAAACGAATTGTAATAGAGGTTCTGAGTTACGTTGTGAATTGGAAAAAAATTTTTGGATAATAAGTCGCGCTATAGAGGTTAATTTAACATTATGTGTTATGGAAATCTCAAGGGGATTTGAAAATTGCACTTGTAATTGAGGTTGTCGTGTTATTGAGGGTCATGTAAGCGAGGTTCTACTGTACTAGTTTTATTTCATACAGTGCACCCCCGTATCAAAGAGGACAGTGAAAAAATTTTATGGGCTGCATCCCAGTAAAAAGTACAGTAGAACCCCGCAAATCCGAAAACCTCGATATTCCGAACAACTTTTGGGGTTAAAAAAAAGAAAAGATGTAGGGGTTAGTATATGATGCAATTTAAAAAGAGTCTATTTCTGCGACATAAATTCGAATAATGATTGTTAATGATGTTAATAACATAGGTACATATTACATATAGAAGTGTTTCCTGTAGTTCTAGGTACCTAGTGTTGAAAAAAAATGTTTAATTTATTGAACGAATAACATTTATTAAAAACTCTTCTAACAAAAATTAAAAGAATTCTGAAGATGTTGTAAAACTGACTGCAGTATTGTGAGCTGATAAGGGGTTTAAATAAGGATATAATTTTTCAGAGAACTGTTGTTTTAGTTGAGACATTACACACTTACGCCTTGGAAAAATTTCCTGGAATTGCGTTTAGCAGCGTCCACATGTTTGTTAAAATCCTCTCTTATTCTCAGTTGTATTTAATGCATTTCTAGAAATACTCTACCTTTATACTTGCCGCCCTACATTTCTATGGAACCGAGTATCGAAAAAGGTTTGTCAACGTTGTAACTTTATCATAATTATTTTATATTTCTTTCTTTTAACAGAAATACTGGGTATTTCTCGTGACGTAAGAATATACCTATAAACTATACCACCAACTATTTAATCATTTTAATCGACAATAAAACCAGACCTCCCGATAATCCGAACAATTCAGAAATCTGAACCGACCCTGGTACCAATTAGTTCGGATTTCCGGAGTTCTACTGTATTCATCTCAATTATAAAGGAATCCACGTCATCTCCATCCTAATCAACACTTGTAAACACACTGATCTTTGACTGTTGATGACTTGAGAGAAGGAGTGGGGGCTGAGTGACCGGGGCTTGGGTGGCACTGTCTAACGAGCTCTAAACGATAGACTGACTGGATGGCGCCACCTGGTGTGGCAGGTTGCATTTTATTCTCTTTGGTGACTGGGAAGCACCACCCAGGTGGCGCCTAGTGTCACTGCCCTTACTCATATTATATGAAAGATGAAAGTTCTAAAGGCATAGATTACGAATAAATTTTTAACGCACAATTAAGATCATAGTGAGATTAAATTCAACCTTGATTAAAAAATGGTTATTTATCGTGCTAAAAATAAAATAGAGGAATTTTTGCAGGTAATAAATTGCCACCAAACTTCAATTTGGATAGTATTTCATTCTTAGTAATGGAATTAATGATAAGCACCTGGCCTACATGATAATAGGAAGCATAATCACTGATAACTAGCATGAGCCCTGCATGGAGTGCAGGGTGAAGGCTAGTTAGTTATATGTCTAGTGGAATGCTTCCTTAATAACTTATATTGGAAACTTTTTCAACCAAATAAATAATACAACAAAAGCATAAAACAGGTCTAATAATGTCTCTCCAGGGATGAAATACATCCATTTGAAAAAATCTAATCAATTTAATAATCTAGAATTTTTAAACCCCTGTTAGCCCCAACACTTAAAAGCTTCTGTCTCCTGTCAAACCCTTCTGGTGGTCAGCAGAATTTTTTCTCTACTTAAGATAATATTACAAGGATATTTTGCAGATCTTAAGGGATAATGGGGCTAGAACAATTATATGCAGGAGATTATGTTGAAAAATTAAAATTAGTTTGAAAACATAAATTAATTTTGTTAGGGTGAGATATTTAAGACCAAATCTTCGTATATATAGAAAATATTTTGATGACAAAACTAGCTACCTACTTGTGACTGATTTAAAAATCTGAAGGTCCCCAGAATCCAAAAAAAATAGTTATGTCTTCCGGCAGAAGCATGAGCCTATTTCTTATTTCAATGAAGTTTGAAAATTTTCAGTAGGATCAGGGTCATACCTTGCGAAAATCAGTTATAGCTACTAATTTGAGGAATAATCATGCACTCTTATGCTTTAAAAAATGGTTTTGGTAAAAAATATATAAAATTAGAAGGAGATAAATTTAAATCCCTGTGGTACCCTAAATTTACCCCCTGATCAGGGGGTGTTAAAAAGTAGGATTAAATCGAAAAATAGATGAGTATTAATGTTATGCAAACCTATTTTTTTTTAATTATGAATAGAGAGGTTGGTAGAAAGTAACAAAATAATATTGTCACCACAATTTTACATTAAAATTCACAAACGAGTTTCAACATACAATATCATCTTCAGTGTGAACTAAAGATGATATCAAACTTTTCAGATCCAACAATACATTAACCAAATATATAATAAACTGGTACAGATACATAGAGGATGTATTAAGGGGCTACACATCTTACGATTATTTATCAGTGTGCAGTTTATCAAGTGTGACGTCATGTCTGAGTGATAAACTGAGGTAACTGCGCAGTTTAGTCCAGTTTTCACGCGATAAAAAGTCTGTGCATTCGGACCCTCTTTTGCAACGATTTTGTAGATTTTATTAGAAAACACTTAGAACCAAGTGAAGATAAAATTGAAGATAATTCAGACGATATCCTACACACCTTCAGTTCAGATAATCGTACCGATTTTCACACAGATATTTACGACAGATAACTTCGCAGAATCGTAAGGTGTGTAGCCCCCTTTATGTTTATGGATAGGTAAAAATAGACAATTAGATCAGTTTTTAGAGTTCATTAACAATAAACACAACAACATAAAATATACAATAGAAATAGAACAGGATTACGCAATCCACTTTCGCGATCTAACAATACACAAAATACAATGAAAGAAAAACACAAAATCAAAATTTATAGAAAAACCATCTACACAGATATAATAATCCACAACCAATCAAAGAACCTGTATAAATATAAAATGGCTGCTTTCCATAGTATGATTCACCAAGCACTTAACACTCCCCTAGACGATATAGACATACAAACCGAAATCTATACAATAAAGACAATAGCTACAAACAATGGATACAACCCAAAAATGATAAACAAAATTATTTATAAAACAAGAAATATTAGCAATAAATATTATAACCAACTTAGAATCAATAGAACAAATCCCTAAACCCAGGATTAGCTTACCATATATGGGGAAGCTGTCAGAACAAGTAGGGAAAATTTTACAAAACAAAAACCAACTTAGAGTCAGTTACAAACCATTCACACAATTAGGCACAGTCAAACAACCAATCGAAACTAAAGATAAATGTGGAGTATATGAACAACTGATAAGCGTGATCTGTAGCATAATCCGGTAGGTAAATAAGTACACGCATAAAGAGCACTGCAAATTTTGGAAGAAAATACCAAATGACAGACATCAAAAACAAGTAAACGTATCTAGTTTTGCCAAGTATGTTCTAGAAACCGATCGTATATTTGATGTTGATAATTATGAACTTCTACACTCGTGCCAAAAAAATAGGAAACTGGACCTCTTGGAAAACTTGTAAATTAAAAGAGCTATCCAAGACACAAATGTAGCATGTTTTAATGAAAAATCTAATCTGAACAACTCTGCTCTTGTAAAACCAATATTTTTTTTTTTTTTTTTTTTTAAATAATGTCTGGTAGTTGTAAGGTATATTTTAGTTAGAGCAATACAAGGAATTATTGTTTAGCTATAAGCAGTTAAAGAACAAAAAATTGTATACCTGACCCATACCTTTACTGGGTTCCGCCTTCAATCTTAACTTGATAGCCCTCACCTTATTCCTTTCGTAATCCTTCTACCCACACAGGCCCAGTCTACCCCCTCCTTTCCTTGTTAGTTTGGCATAAAAGTTTGTAAAATAGTTAGCTGAGAACAGAATTCACTCTTACTAAGTTAACACGCACACTGAAGATGATATTATTTATGTCGAAACACATTTTGTGAATTTTAATATAAAATTGTGGTGACAATATTGTTGCGTTACATTCTACTACCCTCTCTAGTCATAATTATGAAGAGGTACCAAAAAATCTCAGTCAAAACAACCAATTATTTATTTTTTATGAAAATGGATTCATTGATAATTTAAATGCATTTTATCGTTTTTAAAGGATCCATAAAATAAAAGATAATACAAAATATTAAAGTGGAAGACAGTTTTTACCCTGATGCATAGCTTTTTCTTTGTAGGGCTCTGTTGAGAATGTTTGTCTGAGTTGCCTGGGACTGATTCCCTCCTCCCTCTTGACCAGGTTGACACCACTATTGTCCTTCATAGAATTTTATTGTTTTGTTTTTTCATATTCTTATGCATTTATTTTTGTATTAGATATAATCTTGATCGGTCTATAATACAATTAATATTGTATTCAGATAACTATGTACCAAGGATAAAAAATAAAATATTGCTCATTGTTCTGGAATAATCTGCAGAACACCAATAATATATTTTAATTTAAATCAAATTATAATTATTATTAACTACAGGAAACAGACAGAGAAAAATAGACTCCAGCGCGGGGATTATCAATAGATCATAAATTCCTGTTACCTGGACACACTCATATGGGTGTGACTCTTTCCATTAACTAATAGAAATAAATAAGAAAAAAATAGCTTTATTGAACATCTATGTGACAAGTCACAACTAATAAGGCATGTAGGTACACATTTTTGTTGTGATTGACTGACATGCAATAAAGTATATTGTACAATTTTGCTCTACTTTTAAAAATAACCTATTACAGCTAATTATAAAATGATAAATTTCACATTTCACTGTGCTAATTATATCGCTCAAAAATTAAATAGTTACGGTTAATATCTACAGACTCCTACCCTGTTCTGTTTAGAACTACCTAAGACCTCCCCCATCCATCTTTTCATTTGGGAAAACTAATTTAAATTAGATGGCTATCTACTCATCTCTACAAGTGTAATATCAAGAAAGAATTTAAACTTACTTTTCAAATTACATGGGGAGGGGAGAATTCTTATTACCCCCCTCCCCCTTCATATTACCTCTCAGCTCAGTCCTTTAATTAAAATTTGATGGTCATCTAATCATTACTATTATAGTAATATTGAAATTGCATAGGGTAATTTGCACATACACCAATTTAAAATTTAAAAATATTACCTGCTCTCTTATTGAAAAAAAGACTAATTGGATTATGAGATAGGTCTCAGAGAATTATTATTAGGCAACTCTCTGATTTACAGTAAAATTTCAAACTTTAAAACTGAGATATCTCAAAACTGGCTTTTTGTTAGCTGATTTTATGCAGGTGACACAGAATTTTTTATTGTTTTTCTATTGGCAGTAACTTATCATAAGAAATTAACTTCACCAAAAATACTTTTAATAAAAAACAAAAAAAAAAAAAAAAACAGGTATTACATAATAATGTGAGCAGGAAATAACTTGATTAAAATTGAATTGTTATTTATTCAAATGTGAAAAGTGAGTGTACACAACAACCCAAAAATAGAGAACATGTATATTTTAAAATTTAATAGTGAATGAGAATAAGAGTTTTCACAAATGTGTTATTTGTAGTAAAAAATCAACAAAAATAATGGAACCTGTAATTTTAAAAACTATACCAAATTGTGATCAGACATTTTCCAAATTCAGATTGAAATTTAATATACAATTTTGGGCCTTTAAAATCACTTCTTAGAGATCAGTTGACAACCTAATTCTTCTTTCATTTCTCCATTCTATACTTTTCATTTCTATTCTAGTCAAAACACACATGGGTCTTTAATGCTTCTCTTTACAATTATTTATTTATCTTTAATACTGTGTAACGTAAATTAAAAGTCCTACTATAGTAAACACATTATACTTTTTAACTCTGACAGCTTAGGAAAATCGAGAAAAAAAATGGGAGGAGAGTGTATGAGAGCTTGAGATTTTGGCGGGTAATAGGTCGGGCAATGACCTATTACCCGCCAAAATCTCAAGCTCTCATTCACTCTCCTCCCATTTTTTTCTCGATTTTCCCAAGCTGTCAGAGTTAAAAAGTATAATGTGTTTACTATAATTACATATTTCTATAATGTATGGTAGTAATATTGGTGATCATAATGATCTTATATAACAGGGAGAACTATAATCAAGATAAAAAGCAAAATTAAATAACATAAAATAATATTAAAAATATTAAGCATAACAACAAAAAATTAATAAAAAATCGGTCCGAGACAACCCAGACATACTTTCTCATATACGTGTTTATAATTAACGAATTCAATTAAGCCCAGTGATTCCATTTATAAGTTTTCAAATGTACATTTAAATATTATTGAACATTTCATCAAAATTTATCATAAAAATAACTTCTCCTGGGCGGGGAATCGAACCCGGGCTCTCTCCATCGGCGTTTTAAGCTAATTTCTCAGGAACTAGATTTTTCCCGGGAAAACGGCTTATATCGTTGGATTCGTATTCAAATGATCATTTTAGAATTTTTTTAATCAAAATCGTCGGAACCATTTTCGAGAAATAATTTTTTTTTCATGTTTTTTCAGAGTTTTTGGGGGGTAGCGCCCCCAACTTTAGAGCTAAAATTCATTTCTCGATTTCACCTCGGGGTATGATTTTTCTGAACATGTATGCCAAATTTCGTCAAAATGGCCCAGCAGTTTAGGCTCCAGGTGTCTGCACAGGCGACAGACAGACATTTTTTAAAAACCACTTTTTTGGACTCAGGGAACCTCAAAACATGTAAATCCATCAAAATCGAATTTTCGCCCCATCACAATACTTTCTCTTTATATGAGAAAGTAATAAAAAGTTAATGAGATTGCCGAGGTGCAGTCTCAAATAAATAGTTGACACTCTCTAAGGAAGGTACAGTCTCAATTCATCGGTCCAGAGCATTTCTGTGGAAAAAACTGTAGCCACATTGAGAAGGCGAATAGCTTATGGGCCAGACTGAAGGTCTCGCACAGGGAAATTGTCCTGGGTCTTAGCAATCTAAAAGGTCCCTAACCACTTCAAAAAAAGTGGACGAAAATGTACCTCACACTCAGCAAACGGAATTGAGGCTACTGATAGGCCTCCATACTGGACACTGTCCTCTTAAATATCATCTGAAAAGGTAGGGATTGCTGAAGATGACACTTGCTCTAAAGCAGCAGAAAGCGCAGAACACATTTTATGCAACTAGAAAGCAGCTGCCCAAAGACAGCAGCTAATTCTTGGTAAGGCTACCTTGGTACCAACAGCTATGCGGAGGCCAGACCCCAGAAATATTCTCAGCTTTGTCAATAGCCTGAATATTGACTGGAAAACAGTATTGTCATAGGGTGTTGTCACAATAGACCACTTTTGAACACAGTGATAAGAGGTAAGTATAAGCCTTATCAACATCAAAAAAATAAATAAAATAAAATAAATGATAATAATAAGTTAATAAAAATATAAGCCAACTTACAGATCCTAATTAGGCTTCTTGACTTATAGAACTGATCCCAATTGGGGCACAGTATTTTTTGCCCTGCAAGCATCCTTCAAGGTGTAATGGTTCAAAATACCCTTAAGTTGCAAGGCACAGCTTATGAATGAAAAGTATTATCTCTCTCATAAAAATAAATAGTTGACACCCTCTAAAAAGCATTGAAGGAACTAATAATTTAAATATTGTAACAATCTATTTTTGCGCTTAAGAATATGATAATATTCCTACAAGATTGCTACATCTCAAAAAAGTCCAAAAACAAATATCAGTTGCTTTATTTTAAAATGTGGGCTTTTAAAACTTAATGCTATAATCTTTATAACAGGCTAGATTGTTGATTTACATAATGTTTAGTTATATTTTTTAATTTCTGTCCTTTGAAGATGATATGACAAGACTAATGACACAAGTCTAATTACTTAGGCCCTCCGCATCTAAGTCGTCCCGTACTCGAAGCGTTATGTGCATCAAGTGTGAACTACTCCTCCCAAGAGGAATGGCAACTAGAAAGGGGTCTATGTTTTTATAAGTCGGCTGTGGTCTCCAAATGAGAAGGTCAAATCTCCTTCAGTTTTTTCTTTGTATTATTAAAAGCGTCTCGGATGTCAAGCTTGATTTTTCCCATTCGCTGCAGGTCGAGAGGTTTGAGGAACGATGAAGACATCTTCGACTGCCAAATGCCTCGTAGAAGGACCCCCATTAAACTCGGCAAAAAGCATTTTAAAGCTTAAAGCACCATTAAAAATTTATAAAACCTCAAATAAGAATAATACTTTAGTTGACGATTGAATTCTACTCTTTTGAACAATTTGATATGTATATCTATTTTTTTTTTTTTTTTTTTTTTTATTATTATTTTTTTATTTTTTATTTATTTTTTATTATTATTATTTTTTTTTTTTTTATAAAAATGTGGCATTCCACTTTTATCCTGTTGAGTCTGTAACAGCTTCACAGAAACATGGATAAAATACCAGGGTGTCCAGCAATATTTAAATGTAAAATTTAAGCATATTTAAAGGTTTTCAAGGCTCAATTTTATAAAATTGAAGGCTGGGTTTATTAACTTTAGTTATTAAAATAGTGATTTATTCACAATTTCTTAGAATTATAGAAAAAAAAATATGAGAAAAATAGTATGAGTTCAGCAAAATAATATAAATTACTTTTATAATAGAAGAGATTTCATTTTTTGGACTTGTAGAATATTATAGTAGGCTGAAGGGTTTATTTGGAATGAAAGTCCTTCAACTATATATTTTTATTTCATCAAAGCTTTCACCATGGGAACCTGAGCTTCTTCAGTGATCACTAAGCTCTGATGAAATAAAAATAAATATCACTCGCAGGACTTTCATTCCAAATAAACCCTCCAGCCTACTATAATATTAATAGTATTAATTCAACCTAATTACAGCAGTTGTACCCTAGAGAAGTGAAATACAATATACAGTAGCGCATAGATTATCTGAACTAATGTTGTTTAGGGTGGTTCGGATAATAAAAAATTCAAAACGTATTGGTACTTCTAGACAATTTTGGGTCTTTAAAATTACCGATTTTTTAAAAATTCAAGCATATTTTAAGTTTTTCTGTTATTTCTTCAAAATTCAAGCATATTTCAAGCATCCTAAAAATTCAAGCATAATTCCAGGAGTTCAAGGATTTCAAGGCTGCTGGACACTCTGAATACTCTCTGATAAGAGGGTAAATAAAACAAATTACATTTTCGTAACTTAGTTGTCAATAAGTTAAATACACTATATTTAAATGTAAAAATAGCAGAATAGATTCAATAATTCTTTTTAAAGTAATTTGAATGCTTTGAAGAAAAAAGTACACACAAAAATTAATAGGGACAAAAATGTTTGTAACAGTTATGATTTAAAGGTTGTAAACAACCAGAAATGAAGATTATCACTAACTTAAAAAGCAGGTATAACAGGAAATATAATACCACATGTGAAGACTTTTAATAAAATATTATTGAAGGCTAATAAAGACTAAAACACAATTAATTTATTTATTGAATTGATAAACTAATTTGGTCAGAAATTTTTTTTTTTTTTTATAAACATGAGTATTTATTTATGAAGAAAAATTAAAAGGACCACAGTATCGCCCATACTTTTATGTTATACTTAAAAGGATAACATTAGTATCATCCATACTCCCAATTAAAAATTAAAGAAAAAGAAAGAGCAAATATCCTAATTATGTTTAATTATTCAAGGTGTTTTAAAGAATTAAAGAAAGAAAAAGAGCAAATATCCTAAGTATGTTTAATTATTCAAGGTGTCATTGGAGATGAAAACAATAACACCATGCATGTTCAACACAAAATACATGACATACAAAATTAATAATAATTTTATTAGAACTTATATGTTTATAAAACTACCATAATACTATACAACTACATAGATAATTTGATAAGTTTTAAATTTAAAAAAAAAAAAAAAAAAAAAAATGACAATAATAATTAACTAGTACACAAGTAAGTAAAAAACTAATAGATTACTCCCAAAAATGTGTAAGAAATATTTATAATAATCATTTTTACATTAAAAAGAAACAAAATTAAAAACATTATCATAACGAGAGATAAAAGTAATAATAAAATAGACTGACAGATCAAAATCACATTTTTAATAGATTTAAAATAAAATTAGAGTAAAAATATCAATTTAAAAAAAAAAAAAATTATAATATCAAATTACTAGTAAAATTTATTTACAGAAATTTTGTAAAAATTGATAACAGAACACAGCACTTTGCTCAAAACCTATCCAATAAATCAAAACCTTTCTGATTAATTCAATAAATATTAACATTCAAAATTACAAACTAAAGATATATTACAACAATTTTCAACAAGATAACACTTAGTTACCTTTTAAACAGTTAATTAAACAAGGCTAGCAAAGATGCACTTAATTTAGCAGTAACAAAATTTAATATAAAAAAAAAAACAGTATTTGTTAAACTTAAAAAAAAGGTTTACATTTAATGTTTAGTTACAATATTTAAGAAAATTATCAATTGGTGACTGCTGTAATATGCATATACTATCCGGACTTTTGTTTTAAATTTATTTCCTATTCACATACACCTCAAAATTCAAATACACCTTGTTAATTCCAACAATAAGGCAGTCTAAGAAGTCAAAGGCCAAACTCTTCATTTATTAAAAAAGTCCAATTAAGTTTCCATTGTCCAATTAAGTTTTCATTGTTCATTTATGCTTACATCCCAAGCAAATTATAAGATCAAAGGTTAACAATGAGGTCTAAATTTAACAATATTGAGCAATTACTGTTAAACTATACATAAAATACAAATATATATATATATATATATATATATATATATATATATATATATATATATATATATATATATATATATATATATATCCATTCTAATAAACAACATATAAATATCCTCAGGTATTAATTGACTGTACAAGTAGGGAAATTAGGATAAAACAATCCCATTCCAAATAAAAATAAACAAAGAGTTATTTGATTTGTGACTTTTTTTCATCTTAAAATAGAAATTTTCTGCAATTGCTAGCCCCACATTTACAAACAAATTTTTGGAATAAGCCATTTTCATTAGATTTTTCAGGCCCTCTAAATTTATTGTTGTCGTCTAATGGTTGGCACAAGTAATCAAAAGATAACTCTTCTCCTTCCTTAATATTTCTTGCCGCAAACAAGCATAGGAGAGGTACATTAGGATCCATAGAATTAATCCAAACTGCAAACACTTCTAAATTGGGGCTGCAAGAATGGTTAATGAAATGTGAAATATTGCCATATACTTTGGCATCAACAGTATATGGGAAATCGTCTTTGTCATTGAAGTCTAGATCAAATAAATATGTGAGTCCTTCTTTGTCGTAGTATTTACCTCTCCTCTCTGCCTCGTCAGAGGTAATGATTTCACCAGCGTATTTGGTCACAAATGCTCCTTTAGGTATGGGTTCCAGGGTTTTAACACCCCAACCACACCCATTATGTGTTCGGAAAATGCAAAGAGGGTAACGCCTTCCTTTTTGTACTACTCTGTTTTCACAGTCCATATTACATTTACATAATTTATTACATTCGAAAATGGGTGTTCCTCTTTCTACTCTTAACAGGCCCTTAGCATTATAAGCTTTTTCACTACCATGAAAATTTGCACACTTATTAAAACAACGTTTGGAACACTCACAACCAAATAGAGCTCTCTCTTCAATTTCCACTTTATAACCTGGAATATATTCGTCTACATAAATAAAATCAGAAGGAGGCCCTTCCAAATCTACACAGTTATACACTTCAATTTTTGGTGATCCTTTAGTACTTGCCAAATTAATTTCATCCTGCCATTTAATAAGGGCACTGATTTGGGCTTTTCTCAAAACTTTAAGCTTGGTACATAGAAGTTGATGTCTAATTTTTTTTACAAATTTACTGTCTCTGGCACAAGGAGGTAATCTGGCCAACAAATGAATAATTTCATCAAGTTCATTTTCATTTACAGTAGGTAGAACATCACCGCTATTAAGAAAATACTGACGGCACAAATCTTCTAATTCAATATCAGAACATTTACCAAGCTGGTTTTTGAGAGTCAAATAACGACTGTCACTTAAATGAGGAGGACTCTCAGTGCCGTACAATTTATGTTCAAAATAAGTAACTACAGTTTCAAGGCAAGCTTCAAGATTTTCAAATGGTTCCCAGGTACTTTCCTCCTTATCCCAGCCCTCCCACTTAACTAAATATTGGGTGACCCGTCCATTATACTCTTCATGATCCAAGATTGCTTCAACAGTGAACTCTTCTTCCTCATCTTTTTTCTTTTCTGAAACCCTTTTTCGCTTTCTACCTCGCTTTGAAGAATCTATGTCAGTAACACTAGAATTGCCTTCAGGTTGGGCAGCATTCTCTCTGATCAGGTTGTCTGTAAAATATTTATTAACTCGTGATCTTTTATCATTCCAAGCTACCAAGGAAAAAATGAAGAGATGTTTAATTATTAATACCCTAAAAAGGGCATTACTTTTTTTTTGATAAAAAGGGGGAGTAGTATACATTCAGGAGTAACTAACTTTTTATGTAAAACATTTACACTAATTTTATCCAAGGAATAATAAAACAATTACAAAGATTGGATAATCAAGTAAAACATGAAGCAAGTCAGGTAAGGTTAAAAAAAATCAAATAATTTATCAATTAAAATATTTTAAACACATCAACATTGTTCAACCAATTTGAGATTCAACTTAGATATTAATTAAGTCCATTTGGTTTAACAAACTTATATTTAATTAAGAAATAAAATGTGAAACATTTTTAATTTTGGAATAAAAAAAAAATGATAATAAAAATACATTGAAATGAATTTTTAGCCAACTTAATGTATCTATCTATTATCTATTTTAACTTTAGTTAGATATTTTAATAGTGGAAAAAATTAGTTAAAATATTCTGATGAATTTTAACACTTTAAGGTCTTCTGAGGGTTTTAACACAATTTTTGAAGTCACATTATTTTTATAGAAATTTTAAATAATAAATTAATCAAATAAGATATTAAGGAATTGAAATGCTGTATCACAAGACTTTCTGTCTGATAAATTTTCCAAGTAAGTAAATTTGTGGGTTTGACAATCAAATATACAGAGGCCAAAATAGAAATTATGTTTGAGTTATAGAGGTAAAATTTTAATCACATATTTAAGGTTTAGATAAAAAATCCTGAGCAGTGATAAATAATTACAGAGGTTGATTTTGCTTAAATATAGAATAAAAAGTACGAGTATGTATTACATACAAGTTTAAGTGAGATTGAAAATAATATATAGTACAAAGAAACTAGATTTTTTCCATACAATCCAATCACCATACAAATCCAAAAGTATGTATCAAACCAGCAAATTACTACTTTTCTTTAATTAAAAAAAGGCATTAATATATTAATATTCATTTCAATTTTTTTTTTGTGAATAATGCTATACCATCTAATGGTAGCTAAAGGTTCTCTCTTCTCTTAAGGAACATTTTTTTCTATTCAAACACAATAAGGTTAAAAAGGGTAATTATTATTCAAACATAATTTTCTTATTATGTAAAATAGTTTTTACTATCTATACATATTATTTGATAGAATATAAATGAGGAAAATGCTTTATGCAATAAAAATAAATAATAATAATTATATACAGTATGTCCCCAGTTCGAGTTGCCTATAGGTGTAAATGACAAAAGATTTCATTTTTTGAGAAAAAGTTACTCTTTATAATAATTTTTGCTTGTTTTGAATTGAATATTTATCATATTAAAAATGTCGTACTATGTAAACTGCACCCAAAAATTACAATTCTCAAAAATAGTACCAAGAGTAAAGTGGGCTATTTTTGATTTTTCGAAAAATGTTACTCTTTATAAAATTGTTTATTTTAAATCAAATTATAATTATTATTAACAATGGGAGACAGACAGAGAAAAATAGACTTCAGGGCCAGGATTTTAAAAAAATTGTTTATTTAATATCCTAAAGTAATTTGTCATAAAAAAGTGAAAACAATTATGTCAGATTTACCCCCTCCCTACTGTCCCCAGCAGTTTGGGTTGTCTTTACGTGTAAATTAAAAAAAAAAAAAAATCATTTTACAAAAAAAAGTTGCTCTTTATTAAAACGTATGCTTGTTCTAAAACGAAGATTAATTGTACAAAAAATGTTGTACCATGCACTCTGTACCCAAAAAGTACAAATCTCTAAATTTATCCAAGACATAAGTGTAATTATTTTTAATTTTTTAAGAAAAAAATTATTATTAAAATAATTGTACCATGTACTCTTAAGCTGTACCTAAAGTAATTTTGTTAACATTAACTATTTTTTTTAAATCCCCTACTAGCTTCGTATAGCTTAAATATTGAATCCCGGGTTTTCAAAATAATCGTTACCACTGAATTCGGAGGGATTTCATATGAACAGGATACTTCTTTGTTCTTCGTCCCTATATCTACTTTTTTTAAAATTATTTTCTTTTAGACATTTTTACGGAGAGTAAAATACGCTCTTAACGAGAGTAAGAGATTTCCCTTTACTGTGCAAAGTGGATTCCAATTTTACTTAAACTAATGGAGGTAGAATACGCAAAAATATTAGAGTGCTAGAAAGAATATTACAAAAAGTTTGTCGGTCGGATCTATATCTCTATTTCTATAAATTTTGTAAGTTGTACTTCCTGGCTCCGCCAGAAGATATCCTTCCTTTCCTGAGAAAGAAGTCAATTGGGATAACCCCCCAGCCACTGCCAAAACTGCCTGTTTAGATATGGTGTGGTAGGAGCACACAATCCGTAACACTCCTTCAGACAGAGCTCTGTCTTAACATTCAACATTCCACCTAGTATAATAAGGTGGAGTTCACCGTGGACATTAGCAGCTTTCTAATGCACAACTTTGGACCACTCTCATTTACCATCAGCCTGCTTAGTGAGGCTGTCCCTGTTTCTGTCTTGTTGCAGGCCTTCTGGATATGTGAATATGTGCCCAGAAGGTGAGCTTTGTGTCCAGCGTGACCCCCAGGTACTTAACAGTCTCTCTTGTCCACACAGCTTGAGATTCCAACATCATCAGCATGATGGCAGGGTCCTTTTCCTGGTGATCATTAAGATCTTTGACTTCAAAATTACCATCTGAAGTCTGTGGTCTGCCATCCACTGATTTACCTTCCGCATGACCTAGTTAAGGTTTAACAGGGGGTCAGCTCAGGGCTGTGGGTGGTGACATTGTCAGCATAGCCGATCAAGCACGCCTCTTCTGGAATCTAGATGAAGACCGACATATGACACGTTCTAAAGATCAGGTCCTAGAGTGGACCTTTGAGCTTCTCCGGCTGTGATCTGAATCATAGACGAGTCACCAATCTCTCAGCTAGTCCTAACCATTTTAAGGGTCTGATCAAGCATACAGTCCATCTGGCCAAGTTGAAGAAGTTCTTGAAGTGTAGCTCTTTCAAAGGTCTCTACAATTTTTCAATGGCGTTTATGAAGAAGTGTCCCTTCCAAAACTCATGTTCTTGACCTTGACATATCTCTGGCTTCCAGAATAATCTCCCAACTTTAGCGAAATCTCTTCAATACCTTCCCCATCGTGTCCAACATGCATAACAGAGTGTGATGAAGGAAAATCAGGGTCTCCACCACACTTGCTGATTAACACAAGACGTCCAATCTTTCAACGAGATGAGAGAGCACCCACCTTCAAACCCATGTTGTACATACGCAACAAGAGGTATGGGCTGGAACTGGTTACCTTTTAAACCACTACTGGAACACTATCAGGTCCCGGCACCTTCTTGTTTTTCATTGAGTCAATTGCCTTTGTGAGTTCCTCTTCTGTGAATTCAGGGAATTCTTCGGCCTTAATCATTATGCAAATAGTTAGTTACATGGCTTAGTCTATCATGCAAATCTTCTCTCACAGGGTGAGTGGGGAAGAAGGTATCTATCATTTTCTTTCAATAAAAATAAATAATAATAATAATTACTAATTACTCATAATATAATAAAATAATTACTCATCATATCACTCCTACCTTTTCACTGCCTGCCTTATATGTGTATAATTATTATATTTGTTTCATTGAATAAAGCATGTTCCTTTATTGTTGTTTCTTGGTTTTAATGTTCCTCGTTTATTTTATACATAAAATATTTATTCATTTGAAAAACTATTGTACCGACTCATGCAACAGTTATATTTGAATAATTGTATTTTTCTCTATAACCTTTATGTGTTTGAATAGAAAAAGAAGATATTCCACATTTGAAGCTCCTTGTGACAGAGTATGTACTACATACAAGTTTTAATGAGATAGAAAATAATATTCTATTCAACGAGACTAGATTTCATCGATAAAATCCATTCACTGGTTGTTTGTGTTGTAAAAAATAATGACAAAACCATAAAACTGTATTAGTTTCAATTGAATATAGTCTAAAATTATATATTGAATTGTTATTTTTTAATAACCTTCATTGTCTAGTTTATAATTAGTGTTTTTTTTCTATATATAACACACAAAAAAACCAATTATCATTATTGTTGTCTACATATTCTTTAATTATAATTGAATTCTCTTCGAAAACAATACAAAACCTGCCTGTCAGTATATTCCGTCTAACAGGGAAAAAGTGATGTTCTGGGCTAGGTGTTAATATTGTAATGTAACATTAAATAATTTAAACAAAAATATTATTGCTCTATTGATGTTTTTGAATAAGGCATGCTATCACATTTATCGCATTATAATACATTTTGAATTTTGATCACTTAATATATTATCAATCCAAACACATCTTTAGAAATGGGGCACAAACTAATTACATTATTTCCCTAATATTTCAATGCACCTAAAAAATACTGAACACATAATAAAAAAGGAAAAAAAGAAAAGTCATAAAAAGCTAGAAAAAATCTATTTTTGAATTGAAACATAAATGCTCACCAAGTTTGATGGTAATATTCCTTTCTAATTCATTTTTGAATCTAACAGTTTGTACTCCAGAGACAGCTTTAACCACAGTGGATTTACCATGGGCTACATGACCAATAGTTCCTGAAATAAAATAAAAATTTATATATTAGTTTCTAGACTAGAACAAGATATATAAAATAAAATAAACAAATTAAAAGGGTAACTTAATTCTTTCCCTGCCAAGGACATATATAAGTCTCTCTGCTATAGATGTAACAGTGTATTATGATTACAATAATATCTAGCAATAAATAACAGTATTATCAAACCATAGAGACTTCCAACAAACGTCATGGGATGTTCCAGGTCAGAATTGGGTCTTTCCTTAAGCTATTTAAGAGTCTCTCAAGACTTCATCCCAAACCCACCCTTCATCCTCCTGTACCAAATGTTTTATTTATTAGCAGATGCAAATTGTCTTATTTATATTCTTTGTTTAAAAGTCCTTATGAATCAATCTGCCAGTGTTCTGATAGTGACTAATGTTTTTCACAATAACACATAAAATAAGATCACATAGATCCTGAGTGATTAGAAAGGAACCTAGTGGTTCAATAGTAACTAAGTAAGTATGTAGTAGTTCCAAAAAAAAGTATTCATCCATAGTATGCATCAGTACTACCTACAGATATATCAATATTCAGTTCCCCCACTATTCTAATTGACTAACCCTTGTAATTGAATAATATTTCAACAAATTATTTTACAAAAGTTTCAACAGATCCACTAAAAGCCCTGTAGATCATAAAAGTATTAAGCAATTTATTATTTATTTATCAGTTGTTGAGAGACGCAAGTCTCACTCAGCTATGTCCATTGGTCTTTACATTATCAGATTTCTTAATAAGACCAACAATACCAGCATTTTGGGTAAAATTATTTGTAGTGTTTATCATTGAGTAATCATAGTGAAATGAATTCTGAACTAATTCCATGCATTCGGTAGCTAAGTCAATTTTTAAAACCCTCTATATTTTGTAGCCTACCAATATAGACTTCAGATTTTTTTTTTTAAAAACTGAAAAGAAAAAATCTAGGGGTAGATCTATCAGTCCTCTATTTATTTAAAATAGAAGCTATTTTTTTTAAATTAAATCAAATTATAATTATTATTAACAATGGGAAATAGACAGAGAAAACAAAAATTAATATAAATTAATAATTAATTAAATAAAATTAATAAAATAAAAGTATTTTGTCAATAATTTGTTGTTTTTAACGAATTTGTTTCACAATTAAGATGAATGTAAATATAAAAATGTTTTTGCATATACAGTATTCCCTGATAAAAAGAATCTCGGATACCGCGAAAATGTTCTTACCCCCTCCACAAAAAACAATGTAATTATTCAAAGATTTTAATTAATCCTCAAGATAATACAAAATATACCTAACACCAATTACAAACATATGTTGACAACAGTGATCTAATAATAACCTGCTAACACAAATTGTCAAAATTAAATAAATAGTATTTTTCCCTAGGTTCTTTTGTTGGAACAGATATGTAACTCGGTTATCCAGATTCCTGGATTTTTTTTTTTTTTTTTACATAATTGTGGACACTAAGCTTTATTGTCTTTCACACGTCTCCGGTCGCCAAGTGTTATTACCAGAGCCTGTACTTCCCCTTCTATTCTGGTTATCTGTTAAGTTTTGATTTCAGTGGTCCACCGTTTTTTAACGAATAAGCTTAAGGAATGCAGTGTTAGAAAGTACTGTAAAATGAGCTCAAAAACAAGATAAACCTTAATAAGGTCCACAGAGATCAATTGATCTTTCCACTAAGCAGCAAATTTTACAGGACATCATTAGTGGCAAGATGACAAAAACAAAATTCCGAAAAATACAACATTCCAAAATCGACCTTATCTACAATTATTAAAAACAAAGATAAAAATTGATATTGCTGTTTCCTCTAGAACAGCCAGTTCTTCGAAATGCCTCCATAAAGCTTCGCCTGAGGACATTGAAAATGCACTTCTACAATTGTTTAAAACAGCAATAAATCCTAATGTTCATATTTCTTAATATTTGCTAAAAGAAAAAGCTAAAGAAATAAGTGACTTAAACGGCTTGGCAAATTTTGAATGTTGGGACGGATGGCTATGGAGATTCCAAAAAAGACACAATATTTCTTCCCATGTTGTCAGTGGTGAGGCAAATAAAGCCAATGAGGACAGTGAAACAGAATGGTTGAAAGACTTCTATTCTACAAGATAAAATAATTACAGGGAAGTACTTGCGTCCAAGTATTTTTAGGGTTTTGCAGATAATTAAGCGTACCTGCTATTATTCTTTGACCGACCTCAGGGGTCTCTGGTTCGATCCCCCAAGGGGTCACACTGTTTTTTATTGGTGATAACGACAAGGTAGATTTTTTTCAGGAAATTGTCATCGACCCACAATAAGGTATTATTAGCATGAATTATTTCAAAAATTTAGGACCAGCCGTTAAATAGTAGTTGGAGGGGGGATATTTTTTTAGTATATTTCGACTCATAAAACAGGTAAAGAATACAAAATTCAAAAAAGCATATAAATATATTTGTAGCCTACTATTCAGCAGCTTTCATTTGATACCCCAATCAAAAATTTAAAAAAATATAAATTTTTGAGTTAGCCACATTTTTGAGATTTTTTTTTTTTTTTTTAACTTCTGTATATTTTTCCTATGATTGGGTCAAAAAGTTGCACCAGTGTTTTGAATTTCAGCTCTTTAGCTTAAACGGTTCGGAAAAACAGACACATCACCCTCGGCCTAAGGGTTTTCGATAAGTAACAAAGATACAATGAAGATATTTTTAATCTTGATGAGACAGGTGTCTTCTATAACTTACTTCCCGACTGTTCACTGGATTTTAATGGAGTCAAATCCTCAGAGATGACAAAAGCAAGGAATGATTTACAGCTGATTTATGTTGTGTGCAGTTAAGAATAACTCAAAATTTGGATTATCAGAAATATAAAAACCCAAGATACAACAAGTTAACTGATTCATTTTTCCATTCGATTATTCAAACCAAAAAAATGCCTGTGTGGATTTAATATCATTTCCAATGTGGCTCATAAAATTCCAAAGATGAATGGCTGCGGAAAAAAAAGAAAGGACTATTAAAACTGGATAACTGTAGTGCCCACAACAATATTGATTACCTAGATTAGCCCTATGTTAAAGTAATATATTTTCCGGCAAATTGTACCAAGGAATTATTTCATCATTTTAAAATCAAATTGTGCGATAATCCCTGCTTTGCACATGAATGCATATAATGCAGCACATGAAATACATATAAATGGAATGCTTTAGAAACAATGATAGCTATGATAGTAAGATAGCTGCATCATGGTATAGTGTGACTTTGGCTACCATCAATAATTGTTTTAAAAAGGCTTGAACGATGCAACAACTCATGGAAAAATCTTTTGAGGATAACGGCAGAACAATTTACTGTTAAGACTTCATGCACTGAGTACATTAAATTGGGCAACAATCTAGAAATCTGTGAATTTACGAAAAAATTAAGAAAGATAAAATAGAAGTTGAAGATGAGGTTGATAGTGAAGAAGGTTGAGAAGCCATCGAGGAAATAAATTGTATATGCATTACACACCCGCAGAGGTTTTCAGAAACTACAGGTGAACTAGAAATTCATTTTCTAGATTATTTTGATAAAATAAGAGGAGATAAGCATTGCTTAGCCTAATTCAACCAGGAGACGATTACTGAAACCAGTGAATTAATCAGTGAGTCTCATATATTTATTTATTTTTAATTTTATACTTTTCCCTTATGTTTTGTATCTATTGCTCTATTTTTAATTATATATAATTTTAATATAACCTTTATCTACATATTATATAAACTAAGGAGGTAATTTAGACAATATTAAACAAAAAAATATCAGCACTTCAGGTATGACAAATTAATTTGTGTTAACCAAAACTCGCCTAATTTCTGTTCTCATGTAATTAATAAATTTGAATTTACTTGTTGTGACGTGGTTATAACTAACTTGTAATAAAAGTAATTTTAGGCAGTTAAATATTAAATAGAGACAGAAAAAAGAGATAGAAAACTAATATGGGACCATTAGTGGGTTACTTGTGAAAATTTATTACTGTTAAAGATATAGGGGTTAATAAAAATAGTCTAGTGCGAACAAAAATGAGAGCAAGAGTAATGGGCGCAGAAAGTTGAAATTAATATGGGGTCAACGATTATGATGTCACTTAAATTTTATTAAAATCAGATGTGCAGTTTGAAAGTTATGGCGGATTAAAAAAGTAATGTGCAGATTTACAGGGAATTACGATGTTATTCTACATGGTTTCACCATTTATAGAAAACTCAAGTGTTTCACAGATAATTGAAATAATATGTAAATATAATAAGTTTAATTAACTTTTTTGAATTTGCATTCAAATTACAGTCATTGGTAGCATATAATATATGTATTTTATTACTGTAAAAAAGTAATCATTAACTCTACTAATGAAGCTAATGACACAAACCAATACTGTTAATAATTAAACTTACGAAACTAAAAATAAGCAATTTTATAACTAACTATAAGCATTCTTTCACTGCTTGCATATATGTTCTCTGTAAGTGATTTCATCAATATTATTTACTTCTACTTCACAAGGAATGCACATGTATATGCTTCTAGCCTCTTTTGGTTGGTGAAATTAATTAATAACTAGGCATCTCGTGGCTCTATCATTGAAGGGAGCGTAATGGAATAAATATTAGATAGTTAATCATGAAGAGTTGATAATTAAATAATAATATGCTAGTAATAGAGAGCCGTGCAGTGGGGGAGAAGGGTTATTCTACTATTCCTTAACTCTTCTACAAGTTGGAACCCTTTTAGTTTGGTCCCCCTATTTTCCTTGCAAATTTGACAAATTAAGTAAGCAAAAACAAGAATGTGTACACTTACATCCAATCCCCTCCCTATGAAATCTTCCCTTAAGGCCCCCATACACTATCAAACATTTTGCGCAAACCTGATGTAGGGCAAATTTACCATTCTGCAAATTTAGGCCATACACGGTCAAAATGTTTGTGCAAACATTTTGACAGTGTATGGGGGCCTTTAGTCTCAGAGTAATAAAAGCTAGAACATAAATGTCCCAAGATGTTGGCATACCAGTCTAGTAAAAAATGAGACCATATAATATATGGTTTACCAATACAGAGAATAGGGATAAATGAATATACCTGCAGAATAGTACAGCTGAAAAAAGTCTCAAATTTTTTCCAGAAATCTATCATTAAAGAATGTAATAGAAAGTGAAAAAAAAAATTTCCTTATTAACCAAATTTTAATTGGAGACAAAATAAATATTTAATTACCTATATTGATCGTAGCTTGGCGGCTGATCACCTCAGGAGAAAGAGGAGTCAGCTTGGTAACATCCTGGAAAACAAAAGACAGAATTAGACAGATAATTCACAGAAGTGATCTTGCACTGATGTTAAAAATAGTATGCCATGCCAGGAAGTAAGGATTTAACAGGAGATAAATAGGTTTCCATTCATTGTACAATATTTTGACGATAGGCTTGGTGAAGTTTCAATAAATAACATGCAAAATGTGACACTTAAATATCATGCCAGGAAGTTAGAATACGATAGAAGGTAGATCGGTTTTCACTTGTATTAATTGTAGTACCATAGTTCATCAATAACATTTATCAGCTTTTATTTGTTTGTTAATATAAAATGATATCAGAGATCCTAGAGAACCAAATGGTAATGAAAATAGATTAATTTTTCATAATTTCACACCTTAAGATCCATCTACTATGTCAATTAGACAAATGTATACAGGTTTCCTCCACTTCATGGAAAATCATTGAAATGTCAATATGTGGATTTAATACCCAAAAACTTATCCATGATTCAATTGTTTCCAATAAATGGATAAAATGAGTTTTCAAATTCCTATTTTGTAACATACACCATTTCCCCCATCACCCCCTCCAGAGTATCTCCCCCCTCCACCCACTCACCTTTATTTTTATCTCTTATCTAGCATTGCATTTATTTCAAACAACATTGCACTCCAAAAATATGGTTACATATAAATTTCATTTCAGCAATTATTTTGAACCAAGGTCGCCATAAAGTACAATAAATATAAAATTTGCTGTTCCTACTTACATCAGGGTTTGCAAAAATGCAGCCCACTTGGGTTCTTCAAAAACAGGGAGAACTTAACAAAACATAAAACTTTAAAAATAAACGGTTCATTCCATCCATGCCAAACAATTTCAGAAAATTTTCAGCTTCAATGTCATGGATTTTTATGAATTTTTTTTCTAGCAAACAACTATAAAATAATTTGTTTAATTAAACATATTTTTAACTAGGCATCGCGTGGCTCTATCATTGAAGCAAGCGTATTGCAATAAAATACTGAATATTGAAATTTGTTAATCATGATGAATGTCATAGTTGAAGATAAGTGGAAGAGGGTAGTGAGGGGTAGAGTTACGTTAGAACGAAGATATCGGTAAAAAGGTTGTTTTCTCTATTTTAAACGTTTAGTTCCGCTTTAATAGTTTTAACAATCTTTATTAATTCATAGCAGTGTCGTTGTTGGTTCAACTAAAAATTGTTATTATTAAAAAATGTTCGTCTCATCGAATAGGGGATGATAGAATTTTTTCCCGTCCTGAAATTCCAATTTTTAATTTGAAGCTCACGTTTACGCGAGCATTGCACGCGAACTCTTGGACGGATCACGCTGTCCAACGAACTTAGCCTGAGTATTAGTAAAAGAAAGATGTATACCAAATTTCAACTAAATCGGTCAACTTTTACTCAAGTTATCGTCGGACACGTAAACGTTACACACAGACAGACAGACAGACAAGATGCATATTTCGTTGAATGTAAGAAGCTCGCTTACGCTCGCTTCAATTATTTGCTATAAAATACATTAGTTTAATTATTGAAATACATCTAAATAACATTCTATTGTTTGTTAATGAAGTGTTACTTTATATTTATCGTTTTTCCCCTTCCAATATTATCCTAGAATACTGACCATACTTTGTTGGTGCTTAACACTAACCTTCATAATTTTTACTTGTATTAGAACGTCTTGTTTTTACTTTTTAATTTTTTAATTTTAATTTATATTTTTTATTATTATTTATTTATTAATGATTAATAGCATTATGCCAAAAAAAATAGTATGATTACATAATGTGAAGAATACAAAATCAACTAGTATAGCTTGATTGTCAATGAAATGTAAAGAATTTAAAAACAACAATCGAGTATTATTAGATTTATTAACTTAAGTAATATATTTAAAATTGGTATTATAATTTTTATACACCATAATATTGAAAAAATGTTAGTTAACAGTTTAAACAATTTTTTTAGAATGCTCTACACAGCGATTCCCAATTGGGGGTGCCTGGACCCCAGGGGTCCACGGCCTTATTACAGGGGGTCCACGGCCCAATTTTAGAATTGTATAAATTTTAGGTACAAAAAATACATATATAGATGTAGATATTTGAATGGCTAGGAAAGAAGCAAACTAGAAGGAGAAGAGGAAGGAAAGCACATGACACTTAAAATATTGCTAAAAAATGAAAGTGGCAAGACTTCATTTACTGAATGAGACAGTAGTAATAAAAATGAGGACACCGAAACCATTGAAAATGTTTCAACACCTTCACCAAAACCAGTGTGTGTGTAGCAGCAGTAAGGGGAATAATTTTTCTTTCAAAAGGGATTATCAAGCTACTCATCATATGTTGACGTCAGCACCTTTATAATTGAAATGTTAATATACTACTCATGTTGATAAGAAGAACCGTCAATACAGTGCAGAGCATTTGGCCCTATATAGGTTTTACCGAGTATCAATAATCATCTGAGACTGTCAAAACCCAGCCACAGTATGTCATTTGCGGCCAGGTACTAACAAATAATTCAAATTTTGAAGTTTTAGGTAGTATTCTTACTACGGAAAGATTAAATTTTAATCTAAATCAAATTATAATTATCATTAACTACAGGAGACATACAGAGAAAAATAGATCCCAGCACCGGGACTTGAACCACGGGTCTCCTATATATCCGTTGCATGCGCTCTTACCAACTGAGCTATACTGAAGAATGATCTTTCTCTGTTGTTACCAATACCAAGTCCCGAATCCGAGCTTTCAATCTTTTCAACAAATCTAGCAGGCCAATATTCACGGCAATAGAACTAGACCGAGAATTAACACTCATAATTATAAAGTACTCAATTAGTATGTGTACCTAGTACAATCAATTAGAATTCAAATTTTTAAGTTTTAGCTAGTATTCTTACTACGGAAAGATTAAATTTTAATTTAAATCAAATTATAATTATCATTAACTACGGGAGACATAACAGAGAAATAATTTCAAGATAAAAAGAACTTTTTATATACTACATTTTTAAATTTTCTGTTGAATCATATGTAATGTTGATAATATAATTGTTATTGTTATATAATATATAATGTTAGTGAAAAAAAAAATAGTTCCGAATTTATTTACTTCACATAAACGACAACCATCTAGAGAGCTGATCTAAAACCTATAAAATGAAAAATCTTTGTACAACGGATCTCCCCAACACCAAATCTAAAGCGTGCCATCAATATATTTGAAATAATATAATCGATATTTCCTGTTTTGCTGTCATTCAATGTGTATCTATCACAAATTTGAGACCCGTCAAAATGAAGATTGAGTAAATATGGGATATGGCAAAACAAATAAAATAACTTGCGGATTTTTTCCGAACTAACTTACCGTACAGCAAAATTTGCTGAAAACCAATTAAATTCTGCTAAAAGATGGCTAAAAGTATTAAAATAATACATTGTCATCGTGTTCTGAGCTATGCTAAAAGTTTCAAATGTCTAGCTATTCGGGAAGTTAGTTAGAAATTGATTGCCAGATTTGTACCGGACAAACAAACAAAAAAGAAAGCAAGTTAATAAAAACGTAGTAAAATAGCTTGCTAGATTTGTAGAAAAGATTGAAAGCTTGGATTTGAGACTTGGTATCGGTAACGACGGAGAAAGATCATTCTCCAGTATAGCTCAGTTGGTAAGAGCGCCTGTAACGGATATATAGGAGGCCCGTGGTTCAAGTCCCGGTGCTGGGGTCTATTTTTCTCTGTATGTCTCCCGTAGTTAATTATAATTATAATTAGATACAAATAATTCAATGAATCCAGCTAAGTGAAAAAAAACATTTTGAACAAAGCAGCCAGAGTTGCAGCAAAGGGATGCTGATTTTTTTTTAAGAAGAAAGAAGAACAACTAAAACGTAATCCCAAACTGCCATATCAGGATTGAACTGATCAGTCGCATAATGGTCTCCTTTAAGGTGGCTACTGATGGCCCTTGAAAGGTAAACCTCATACAATAATTGCAGAAGAACTCATACTACCAGCAGCTAAAATTATGGTGTCATCAATGATTGGTGATAAGGCTGTCAAAAATAAATTGCCAATTGGTTGGCACATAGCTTCCTCGCATACTCATGTAACTACTATAAAATCAATATTATACTTTTAAAAGCCATTATTATCTAATTTGTTTAATTGTTTCCCCTGTTTTTTTAATCTGTCAAAATTGTTTGGATTTTCTACATGAATAAAAGTATCAATTTTGCAAAAGTTAAAGAGTGCAGACGGTACAAATTAATCTGGGGCTATCTGCGGGCTACTTTCGATAAACTATAAAAGTTTCATACAAATCAGATAAGTACTTTTGAAGCTATAGGTGTAAATAAATGTATGTTTGTGCGCATGTAGAAGAGAAACAAATGAGCGCAGAAGGTTGAAACTTATATGGGACCTACCATCCAAATTTCATTAAAAAACGGAGATGTAGTTTTTAAGATATGTTGTTTAGCAATAATTGAGGGACAGATACACACGGAACCAAAAATGTTCGCAGATGTCTGAAACGGATTTCTGTCTTGGAATTTTTGAAATTGGAGACCTAAAGTTTTTTTTATTCTATAGAACGATAACGTAGCTTCCGTTACCTTCGGTAAGCTCGGAAGCAAAAATTCACAAATTCCTCTGTCAAACAACACAGTACAATGATGATACAACCTCACTTTGAAAAACTTGTAAGCAGAAATGCGAGTTCACCATTCACACTAAATTCTCATTTTATATCATGCGTATAATATATAATTTATGTACAAAACTCATGCCTTTTTATTTAGTTGTCAAAGATGTTATTAAGCTGAGGCATGGGGGTACATGGCAGTCAACCAAAATTTCTAGGGGTCCACGACACTTGGGTTTGGGAACCGCTGCTCTACACAAATGGGGACGTTGCAAAGAGCAATGGGTTGTAGCTCAAAGTAAAAACAGCGAAAAGATAACCCTAAGAATTTTCAGGTGGAACTACAGCAAGCTTGTAGGTATGAAAATAATGTAGATAAAGCACCGGTGGGACAATTAAAGGATTGTCAACAAGGGCAAGTCTACAACGAGTAATAGAGGGTCAAATACTAAACCCTCATGATTTATATAAATTTGCTAAAACGATTTAAGGAATTACTTTTTTCTATGTAGACTTGTTTTAAATAGAGGATACCAGAGTATTCCTTGAAAAAAGATTCTGCAATGTGACAACTCTTCCAGGGCGAGAGATAACCATTTCTTTGAGCCTGTTAGCAGTAATACTTTAGTGGTAAAAAGAGTTTCCGATTCAACAAATTTTTTTAATGCGGACATAGGCAGACAGGAAAAGGAGGAGTACATAAATATCTTACCTGAACGGTACTATGCCGCCATATTTGACAAATTGTGGTGGAGAGGTAAGGTAGAAGAAATTAGCAATACAGAAAGAGATGCTAAAATTACTTTTTTCCTTGGTAGGCTGTAAAATAGCAACTTTAGAGCCTAAAAAACATAGCTAAAATCCATTTTTTCATTACGTGGACTTAAAAAATCTTTGCATTACTCCTAGCTGTAAAGAAAAAATTTTTTACGTCCTAGGACGAAACAAGTTTTTATTGTACTGCTGGCAGTTGTCAAAACTTCCGTTAGTAGCGCTGCAGTCTTTGTAGAAATGCTTAGTACGATTTAATTCTGCTAGTTGTCAATGCGTTTTATTTATCTTTTCTTATAGTGTAACCTCTTTTTAAGGTTTCTTTTTTTAAATCTTAAGTATGTACTAATATTTGTTATTATTACATTGATTATTTATTAATATTTAATGTTTTTTCATTGTCTGCTACCTCGGAAAAAATAGCATATGCTACGCAACTGTGAAGTGTTTTTTCTTTACCTTGGCAATATTTACTGTCTCGCTTCGCTCGAAAGTAAATGTAATTGCCACGGTAAAGAAAAACTCACTTCACAGCCTAGTAACATAATATACTATTATGCACCCAAGTGGACCTTCAACTTCCTTTCACTGACCCAGCTAAAAAGACACTTGTTGGGTGCCTTATGAATTGTTTGTAAAAACTATACCAGTACCAAGTGCAAAAAGTGTTTCTGGAAGATTGTATGAAGTTGAAAGAAAAATTCAAAATGAGATAGGTAAAATTTCATAATGTGAACAAACGAAAACTATAAGTCATAAACATAAAAACTGATAAAGGTAATAACAAAACCTTCAATACTAATTTAATAACAAATAATAATTATTAAATATATTTTAAGATATAATTATTATTGAAACATAGATATTAGAATATTATTATTTTTTTTTTTTTTTTTTTAAATAGATTATTATATTATATAGATGTATTTTAATTATTAAACTAACGTATTTTATAGCAAAGAATTAAAAATATGTTTAATTAAGCAAATTATTTTATTTTTATGAAAGCCAGCTAGAACGGAAAAAGCATAAAAACGGAAGAATTTAAAAACTAAAAAGAACACCCTTTTTGTTTTTCTGCTGCATTAACTAGTAGGTTAGGAGGCTTTGTTAATAAAAATAACGGCTATTAAAAATTTGGTACTTCTGAGATAACGTATGACATATAAAAACCTTAATTTCAACTTTTAGGGCAAGAAAACAAAATTTAAAAAATAAAAATGAAATAAGTATTAATATAGTCTTAAAGAGTAAACATTTAGTTTTAATTTGATACCAATATGATGATGATACCGTAAAAAACACAGGAGTTATAAGATTTTAGTGAAATAAGTCGTAACTCAGGAACACCAAATTCGGTGAAAAATCAAAATTTTCTAAAAATTCTTCTGGGTTTAATTTACATTTGAAAAGTCTAAAAAAAAAAAAAAATATTTTAGGCATCTTTTATATAGTTGTTTTCTAGAAAAAAAATTCAGAAAAATCCTTGACATTGAAGCAGAAAATTTTTTGAAATTGGGTGATTTGGCATGGAAAAAACCCAAATATGTTTAAAAATTTTTACTTCCAACTCGTTGGAACGAGTCAAAATTACTACACACCTTATTTGGTAAGATTTTTAGTGCTATTTTATTAAATTTATTATATTCAATCATTTTCAATTCTATCATTTTCGTCCTTATCATTGTAGATGACAGATGAAGCTTAGGCTCCCTTAGCGAAAGTTTTGTATGAAATAAAGAAGTAAACCACACACACAGACTTTTATTCCAACAAATCTCCTTCACTCTTCTTATACATGCTACAAGTCCACATAAAAAACCTCTTCAATCGTTTGTTTTGAGTTTAATTTTTAAATGAAGATTGAGCCCTTCATGATCATGTACATTTATATGTATGTATTAGTTTTGTCCCTAAAGATTTATTTCGTATTGTTCCTAAATTTACATTGCAATTCAAATTATTTTCTAATGTGCCATCCATTCATTGAACATAATAAACACCATCAGTTTTGAGTTTTACTTCCTCCTGTGGTACCTTTTGCTTATTATTATCAGTCTGGGTCTTAAAGTGATCACTGATCACATTAAGCAGTGTCTACTTTATTCTGCCCTGATTCTATGGTAACTTCCATATTGGCTTTGATACTCAATGCAAGTAACCTTTAAATATCCCCTTTCACTTTATTTTTGTTAATTAAAAACCCTGATCCTCTTAAGTAATATTATACTCTATTATGATAAAAATCTATGTTATATCTGTCCAAGAATATTATTAGTTTCTCTCCTTCCCTTTTTACTTTGCATAAAGCAATTATGTCCCAATTTGTTTTTCCCGATTCTGTAATGAGTTCCAACAATCTGTTGTTATCTCGAAGAGCCTGGCAGTTATATGAACATTAGCATGAATATTTTTATGGTGATATTTTTTGTGTTTAATTTATTTTACCTCCAGCGGAGAGAAAAAGTGAACTTTCCTCCCTCCCTAGTTTACAGGGAAGGAAGTTACTCATTGCACCTGGTCGGGTTAAACAGGGAGTAATGAAAAATAAGGGAATCATGAACTCTCATGATTCCCTCCAGTGTTGCCCTAGCACAAGGTTGGCGCTAATACACATTTCATTTACTAACTTTTGATTAATGTCGAAATCTATAATGTCATCTTCACACATGTCATGTAACCTTCACAACGGTTGCCATAATGATTCATCAGTAAAAGAAACAAACAAGTTAAAAGTGGAAACATAATTTCTAAATGTAGATTAACTAATCCATATTTAAATACATCAGTTGTCAACACCATTCAATACACGACTCAGCTTCCAGCTGATTCTCCCATTTAATTTTAGCATTGAAATTCAAATAATTATTATCTATAATTTAATTTTAACGTGATTAAACTTATTTAGAGAATTGTTAATATTATATCTAACTATATTTTTTTTTAAAAATAAATATAAACCTATGAATTTTTTGTTGAATAACGTAATTTAAAATTAAAATCTTTCCATATTTTTTTCTCCCTTCTGGAGGTAAAATCTTGTATGTACCTTGGGAGTAAAAATCACTTGCACCCTCGCGATAATTAACTCCCTCGGCTTCGCCTTAGAAACCAACTTCATCGCTGAAGGTGCCATCACTTACTTTCCTCCCTTGGTGGGTAAATAACTATTTCGCTGAAGCACGCTTGGTTACGGTTTGTGCGTTATAAGTGTTGACTTTTGACACGTCGGTCGACAAACCTATGCAAGGGATAAAAATAAAGCCACTAGATGTGAGAGGGGTTAGACATCATTATTTGTTAGTCAAAAGAAGGTAATTTTACTTCTATTTCAAATTGTGATCTTTCTTTTAAGAATTTTGTCCATAGAATTGCAGGTCATATATATGAATACGTTTTGACATTTAATCTAAGAATGTGTTTTGCATTTATCATTAAATATAAAGCCAGTAATGGAATCTTATAGAAAGTGAATGCTTAAAACTACTCTTTATGAAGGATTTTAGTATAATGCATTATTTAAAAAGAACATCATTGGCTATTTTTTTTTTGCTCAACGGGATGAAAAAATGTTATAATAATTATCAATTGTTGGCAACTTAACAATAAAGCCAATTATATTTCATAGAAGACCAAGATTGTATTTTTTTTATTCATAGGTTCTTTGAATTTTTTGTTTTGTTGTTATTTAACCAAGTAATCTTGAACAGTTATTTTAAGTGCCAAGCCCGTCTACCAGTGACATTTTTAGATAGGCCGACAATCTAAACTTCAAAATCCTGACCTCTCATCGGACTCTCTCCCACCCCAACTTTTTGACTTTCCCGTGCCTGTCAATAGTCATAACGCACAAACTGTAATTGCTATTTCCTTTTTTCTAAATTGAGTCTCATACTCATATGAACATTATTAGTTCCTACAACCCCCTCTCTACATACAATGTCTATCTCTCCTCACCCGCAGGACAAATCCACTACTGATCTTTCTATTTTGTGTTGTCTGTTGCCCTACTACAGTGTTTCCCAAAGTGTGGTACGCGTAGCCCTGGGGGTACTGGAAGAGTTTGGTTGGGGTATGGCTTTGACTGCGCCGACGCGGGAGCTGTGACACTCAAAAAAATCCATTACACATTGAACTAATTTAATTAGGTAACTAACGATTGTATAATATTGTATTACCATATAATAGAAATTTTTAAAAAAGAAGAAAAAAAAAAAAAAAAACTGTTGCAGTGAGCGTGTGCATTTTTCAGCTTCAGTGCGATTTTTAGGAAATGTTTGTTGTTTTTGATAATTCATACTAAATATAATTCAAGATTATGGATGGCTGGTTAAAATCTGGTACTTTTAAACCGCAAGAAGATAGTGATTGTAGCAACAATCAACAAACATAAAATAATGAAATTAACGAGGTCGAACCACCTTCAATTCTGAAAGAACCTGTTAAGAAATAAGCAAGGAACAAACTTAGCACTAGAATGCCCAAGAAATCAGAACTACTTTAAAGATAGTCACCGGTCATTTTGACCGCAGTATTTCTTTGTCTAATTTTATTTAATTTGTGCATAGTTTAAACTTGTTTTATGCTTAATTAGCATTTTTCATTGAGGAGAAATAGGGAAATTATTATATAATATTAAATAAGTAAAATAATTAGGAAAACCATCAATCATATTTTAGTGTTCTCTTACTCAGAGTTTACTCAGTTACTCTTAGTGTTGTCTTTGTTTTTACTGGTCTTCCTCTCTTTCTGCTAGTCCCAGGACCCAAAGTCAATTCTTCATCGCAAGAATCTGAAGAGGAAAGTGAAGGATCTGAATATTCTTCTTCATTAGGTAAATTATGCGTTGGCAGGAGTTCTTCACAACAAATTATTTCATTACCATTTCCTTGAGGAATCTCACTCTCATTTTCACTTACACTTTTCTCTCCGGACCCATTTGCGTTTAATTCTTGTTCGGGTTTAGAATAACGTTTGTCCATAATAATAGGTCAGGAAAGACTAAAAGAACGGTTATAGGCTCTGACCAGAGGAGAGAACTGAGAGACTTGTCTCACAGAGATGGACAGTAAAACAAAAACCATTCATTTACAGTTTATCAGTAAACCACTAAACTAGTGATAAGAAACCACCTCCCCTGCTTATCACTCAAACTATCTACCAAACAAAACAAAGCTACAGCATTATTTAGTTATTTGGTCTTCAAAGGAATATAGAAATGTATATTTTTAGTAGCGGTCAAAAAATGACCCTATTCTGTCTTTAAAGGTATAACATGTTGTAAAAAATATATAAATAAAGATAATATTTTGAAAATTTCAGTATCGTTAAATCTTGCTATAACAAGTAAAGTCATGAAATTGCATAAATATAACTTATTTTTCTTTTGAAATATTTAAAAGAAATTAGGTCTAAATTTACAGAAAGTTCTGGATGAAAGCATGAAAATCATTAATTACATTAAAGGCCGTCCTTTGAATGCACTACTTTTTTCGCGAATGTGTGAAGAAATGGGAAGTAGTCATACTCAGCTCCTTTTTCATCAATGTGTCAATGTTCGTTGGCTATCTCGAGGGAAAATTCTAAATCGATTATTTGAACTTCAAGTTTTTCCTAATGATAGATTTGAGCTGAGGAACTGTTTACATGACTGGAAATGGCTCTGAAAATTGGCATACTTAGAAAATATATTTACGGCTTTAAATTATCTCAATTTATCGTTAGAAGGTAAAGATATTCCAATGTTTCATGTTCAAGATAAAGTGAACGCTACCATGGCAAAAGAGAGTAAGTAATGGAGAAGTGAACTCTTTTTCCTCTCTTTATGAGTTTATAACAAGTTCAGATGGTAAGATTGGTGCTGATACTCAGAAATGTATAATACAGCATTTAGAGAATTAACAAGTGGGCCTGAAAAACTATTTTCCTGATTTAAACAAAAATATTGAATGGAATCTTCTGGACGTGGACCCGCATCTCAGGTTAACATTAACCAAATTTTGATGAATTGTTGTCTCAACATAAACAATTTCATCCTTCTCATTGATTATAATGAATTTTATTTATAATATAACTTTTATTTTAATATGGATGACTTTTATACTTCGATTATTACTACGTAACTAAACCAAGAAATGTAACACAAGGAGAAGGATAAAATAGTTTATGTTGAGGCAACAGTTCATCATAATTTGGATTAAATTGGATTTTTGTTTTCGTTTATGTACTAAAATTTGTTTATTGTTATTGAAGTATAAGCATATTTTTTTATTATTCATCCTATCTCTTGTTAGATTTGTTCCATGATGACTAAAGTTGAGGCACAAATTCCAATGAATGAAGTGACTCACAATATTAAACCTAACTCCTTGGTTTTAGTTGTTTTGGTTTTAGTCCAGGAGCCAGGTAGATTTACCTGGAAAGTATTTTGAACTTAATGGAATTTTTACAGGTAACTCAGAGGTCCTCTGGGATGCCAATGCTGAGTTTTCGACCTCGTGGCCCTTGTGCTAACTTGGGGAGGGGAGAAAAACCCCAATTTTTCCGCCAATTTTTCGGTTTTTCGCCTCTAGCTGGAAAACAACGCGTCAAACAAAAAAACTTTACCAATACAAAGTTAAAGAGCAACAAATTTCCTATAAAAATCACTGGTCATAAGACTGTTTTCACCCATTAGGTACTGAGATACAGCATTTTTAAAAAATGCCAAATTATAAAAAAGGTGGATTTTAGCGGAAAAAAGCGTGTTTTTGGGCTTATAAAATAGATTTATCATCATAAATTGAGTATTCAACATTTCTATGTATACCATAATAATATGTAACCCCCTGTAAACCCCTCCCCCCCTCTCTGCCCTCTCCCCCCCAGAAACAAATTTGATGTTGAATAATGTGCGTGACTTATTGATTACGTAGGTAAAGAAGTTCTATCCTTCCCTTAATTTTTGACTTTTTATCTTTTAATAAAATAAAAATATCAATAGTCCAGGAAATGAAGCACTTTGGCTCGCAATTCTTTCGTCATACATAGATTTACTTGAAAATTTGACAGTAGGTAGAGAATAGTCCAAGCATTAAAATCTATATCATCTATATCATCATTGCTATAACCCTGGGGGTGGTTGCCACCCCATCTCGGGGGTTGAATTTTTTTATTTTGTTTTAACCACAGGAATCGATGGAAAAGCTAATTCTAAGTCAAAAATTATTTATACATTTTTTTTTTTTTAAATTAATATTTTTCGAGTTATTCGCGATTGAAAGTAAAAGTTGTTCGACCTTTTTGATCGGTTTTTCGCGAATAACTCGAAAAATATGCATTTTATCAAACAAACTGTCAGAACAAAATTGCAGCCTATAAAAAAAAGAAAGAAAATCCTTACTTTATAAATCATGTACGAAAAATATGGACCAACCTACGGCTTGTTAATTGTTGGCTTTTGTTCGTTAAATGCTAAATTTGAGAGATTCAGAGTCAAACAGTGATAAAACTGTGCATTTTACGAGGAAAACTTATAGAAGTTTTTTTAAAGTAGACAAAAAGAGCTTTCATTTTTTAAAAAAATAGAAGTCGATAGCATCAAAATTAAGCGAGTTACGATGAAAATAAAGTTAGTCCCTACATTTTTCTACGAAAAAATCAGTGAAAACAACCCCCTAATTACCACCCTAATTCAAATTGGTTTTGCGTGGATCACATGGGACACATGAGAACATCTTAACTCCAACTTTTCGGGAATATCCAGACGGCGAAAGTATGGGGTATGGGGTACAAAAGTCAAAATAGTATAAATCCTTTATGATGAATGTAGTTGGATAGTTCTTTAAGATAGCAGTAATTGTTGTTATAATCACTTGTCATATTTTCAGCAGGGTGCAGTTTCAAAAAGGCAGGGCTAAAATGCTCTGCCTTGTGTAAGTACTGTGTGGTACCTGGTGCGAAAATTCCGACGAGTCCCACGTCAACAAGAATGACACTGATGACGATGGTACCGACGAACTGCTCGACAACCTATACCAGGAAGGCATGGACGAAGAAGGGGCTGACGAGTCACTTATCGAAGAGACTCACGAAGATTTAATTTAATGTTCATTTTTTTATTATTATTTTCATTATTTTGTTTATTATTATATATGCATAATTATACATAACTTTTTTACCTACGTAATAAATAAGTTATGCACATTATTATCGATCTCAACATTGCTTTGGTTTTTCAATTTAAAAAAATTAAGGCCTCCGTTTGAACGGGTCCTGAGGTGGACCGCCCTCAGCCCCCCTGCCTTCGGTACGCTACTGATCAGCGGATCCTTTCCCCCTCCCCTCCACCCTAAAGTAAGATTTTATGATAGTACCATGTTGAATGTTTCAGGGAAGAAGAGGTATTATTTAACTTATTTTTCAAATTTGGTTCTAGGGGGGAGAGGGCAGTGAGGGGGGGAGAGGGCAGTGAGGGGGGGAGGGGGTTACATATAATTATGGTATACATAGAAATGTTGAATACTCAATTTATGATGATAAATCTATTTTTTAAGCCCAAAAACACGCTTTTTCCGCTAAAATCTACCTTTTTTTTAAATTTGGCATTTTTTGAAAATGCTGTATCACAGTACCTAATGGGTGAAAACAGTCGTATGACAAGTGATTTTTATAGGAAATTTGATGCTCTTTAGATTGTACTGGTAAAGTTTTTTTGTTTGACGCGTAGTTTTCGAGATAGAGGCAAAAACCCAAAAAATTGGGGGTTTTCCCCCCTCCCCAAGTTAGCACTAGGGCCACGAGGTCGAAAACTCAGCATTTGCATCCCAGAGGACCTCTGAGTTACCTGTAAAAATTTCATTAAGTTCAAAATACTTTCCAGCTCGACCTGGTTTTTTCGACCTGGCTCCTGGACTATTTTGGACAAATTACTTTTTAAGATTAATAATTTGTAAATATTTGACAAATAGAAAGTTTTTAATTTCCATTTTTAAAAAGGATTAAACCTAAAGGGTTGAAAACGTTCCAATATAAGCGGGGACGAATTATAACCATTTTATAGAAATGAAATAGTTTAATTATTTCATTTTTTAAAAAAACAATACCCCGATTGACACAATTAGAAATAATTAGCGTTGGGACAACCGACTAGAAAAAACAACCGAATGAATAAGTCGATTCGGGAAAAAACAGTCGATTGAATTCAATCGACTGAAAACAGTCTCATAGCGGGTATAGGATATATAGACCGAGACTGAACCCGCAAGTTGAATGTTTCAATCGAATGGTTTTTTTTTATATAGGAGTAGTCCGGTGGAGGCCGTAAAGGCCTCAGAGCTGAGGGGGGGTGAGAGTGAGAAGGCCCTTGACACTCGTTATCTCGTCCCAAACTACAGCCTGCTACAACATCGTTTTCATTCGAATGAAAAAATATAGACTGAGACTGAATCCAGTCGACTTTTTCATTCGAATGTTTCATTCGGATGTTTTTTGGTTTTAGGTAGGGGAAAGGAACGACGGTGAAGGGCTCAGAGCGGAGGAGGGGTGAGAAGGCGCATGACACTCGTTATCTCGTTATACACACGTCCACATATACACGTCCGAATTACAACTAATACAACTCCAAACTATAGACTGATATCATTCGAATGAAAACTAGATATCCACAACCGAATGAATGAATATTTTAAAACAACCGTTTAGTCGACTTTTTTCAATCGATTGGTTCCCAACGCTAGAAATAATAAGATATAATTAATTAAAGACGACCAAAATATAAATGGATTTTTTTTTTAACGAGGGGTACTTAGGGTTACAAAAATTATAGAAAGGGTACAGAGATGTTAAAAGTTTGGGAAACACTGCCCTACTATTTTACCATATTTTCCAAACTCATCTTCCAGAGTCCTGTACTCTTCAGATAGTCTCCATTTCTTGCTATTCACTAATGACCATCTTAAGTGTTGAATAATTTACTTTTTTCTGTCATTATAGGTATAAGTCTCTTTCTTGTTTCTCCGGTTTTTCATCAAAATTTTCAAACATAAGTAGTTCGGTTCTTTCAAACACATTGTTGTTAATCATCACAGCTCTTACAAAATCAATGTCATGAGATTGACAGTTATATCATTTTAATTTTATAATTTATTTAATTGCTGTTATTAAATTTCCCTAACCCTATAAATATTAGGTTCATCTTCCTGTTCTCTCCTTCTAATTTCTTAGTTTCATCTTAATCTTTCTAAAGACTTTCTGAACCATTTCAAATTTATTTTTTAATTTATTAAATCTATCATATTCGCTGGTTTGGAAGAAGACCGTCATAAGTGCAAAAAATTCGATTTTCGGATTATAGTTCTAAATGACTCTAAATATTACTACCTTTTATCAGCAAGAACGTCTAAAACGATATCTCACTCAGAACCCGCTAGATAGCATTAGTGTCTTTTTTCCTTTATTGGGGATCTTTCTCCTTCTTCTGTGAAAGACCGTCTGATTGTCACTTGTGATTTGACTTCCCAAGCAGGCGGTTATTGTTTTTATTTTAAAAAGTGTCACATCGTCCATTGAATCTTTCTTGTCTATAAGGTAAGTTGATTTTTATGATTGTTATTGTACTAAAGGTATTTGTTCCTCTTTATATCAAAATATTACTATTATTTTCCAAGGACTGAAATCACATAAAGTTCATTGTGACTTTTATCCTCAGATTTTATGGTCACAAAAAGCCGGGCCAAAAAGACATAATAGTAAGTTGTGACTTTTTACCAAATAAATCGGTTTTCTTTATTCACTATACATTATACAATAAAGGCAGTTAAGTCTCTTTTTCTAGAATTATCCTAACGATTTACAGTGGAGTTGATAGAAATAAACCTCTAGAGGGTCATGTTAATATTATTATACACAATATTATTACATTAACATCTAACAGTTTACCTTCTTATAATTTAACCACTGACCCAACACTGTCAACTTAGATACTCATCAGCTTCTTCTCCTTGGCGGTGTGCCTTGCCATTTCCAGAAACTGGAATTTTAATATTCTTCACACCAATACAATTTTTTGTTTCACCTTCACGTTTGCCACATGAGGTTTGTCTGGAAAGATAGTTGTTCACCTCATAGTCTTAGTTCTAGATAACTAGATCTAATATAATATGCAGGCGCATATTGGAGAGGAAAGCCTTTTAACAGTGGTGTTAAAAGTGGCATTGTGAAGAGCCTTCTTCTCAGTGCCACAATGATCATTGCTGTAAATCTTTCCCATTATCAAAAAGCAAATAAAATAGAAATAAGTAATATACAAATTAAGCTTTCAAGGAATGACCCCATGCAACTACTACTTTCTTTGCAGAGGATGCGTGGAATACAACCAGTTAACTTTGGGTAGTACTGCAGGCACACCGCCAAGGAGAAAAAGCTGATAAGTATCTAAGTTGACAGTGTTGGGTCAGGAGAAAGTGCCAACATAACTTGGCGGGCCAGAAAGTTGGTTGAGTGATTCCTCTGATAGCGAGGTCCCAGGATTGACTTCAGACGACACTTTTGCAGATCCTAATTACACTTTATCAGATGTTGACGTAAGTAGTGATGAAGTTCAAAATTTGGAAGCGCCTATGCAGAAGCGAAAAGTTTTGTTTCCTTCACTCTTCCAGAGAAAAAAGTGAAAAAGCCGAAAAAAATCCAAATAATTGGAAGACAAATTTAGCCAAGATTAAGAGAAGTTGAGGTGAAAGCTATGAAACGGTCAAAAACATCAAAAAACCTGATGGGACAAAAGACAAGGTGCTTGTAACAAGACCTGCTAGGAGTATTGGACTTCCTTGTACAGAAAAATGTTTACTCAAATGCACATTAAACATTTCCGACATTGATAGGGAACAGATTTTTCAAGATTACTGGTCAATTGCTGATGTACAACGGCAAAGGGACTTTATTGGATATCGTATGTCACAAATACAACCCCAGAGCAAACGATGCAAGCCAGGGAAATCGGTAAAAATTAGGGAAGAAGTAAAAATTGTTTTAAAAATAATTATAATAAATGAATAAAAATGTTCGTGAAATTTATGTGATTATAGTAATGTATGAATAAATTTTTATCATAAAGGGGTAAAGAGGATTTTATTTACTATTCTTTTTTAATTTTTTTTTGTTTACAAATCAGACTATTGTTTGGCGTTCTAGTCAATATTAATTTCTGGAGTAATGTATTGCTTTAAACTTTTAATTTTGCTGTTTTTTTTTTTTGTTTTTTTTTTTTTTTTAGTAAGATTTCCATTTATATAATCTAGAATAGGACTCCTCTGGACTATATTTGGTAGAATGTTAGTTAATTTGTTACGTTTTGTACATTTGTTTATGGTCTGTAAAGGTTGTTGTTCCTAAAGACAATTAAAAAAATATATTATTAAAAAAATAAACAAATATAAATTAAATGTGTCTTTTTTGAACAAAAAAATTCTCGTTTTTAGGACAGTTTTCTCTGATAAAGAAAAATACTAACCATGATTTTCTAGGGTTTTTCCAACATAATACAAATAAAATATATATGTCTAAACAGTGCACAACACCATTGTGATGGTAGCAAAAAATTAGCTGTCTAGTATTAAAAGCGGAGTCGTTATGAGCAAATCAATTTTTTTAAAAACTTCAAATGCTTGTCCTGTAAAGTTGACCATTCAGCACTTATGACAGTCTTCTTCCAGACCAGCGAATATATAGTTTTATTTACTGTCACCATTTCCTCTTTAATAATGACACTAAGTTGCTTAATAAATCAATCATCCATTTCTTATTTTCTTTCTTCAAATTCAATATTAATTGAAGTTATTTTAGATTATATCACAGCAAATTAAGAAAGGATAGGTTAATTAGGAAAAAAAATTAGGTTAAAATTGAAAACTTGGTAGGAAAGTATGCAGAAAGAGTTGAAAAAGAAGTAGAGCAGCTAAGAATTAATAATGTAGCCATGGACGAACTGATACAAATATTGAAGAAATCAATACAATTGTAATAAAAAAAAATAAAAACGTAGAGTATAAAAAACCTTGGTTCGATAATGATTGTCACAAACAAAGAAATAACTGTTTTGCTTCACTGAATCTATTCCATAAAACGGATGCACAAATCATTAAACAAACATAATATGCTCGTTATCTGATAATATCTGAAATTCAATATGCAATTAAAAGGATCTGTATAGCTAAGAAGACAGAGTATGTAAAAGAAACAGCTAACCAACTCGGAATGATTAGTAATGCGAAAGATTTCTGGTTGAGTGTAAATACATTTAAAAATAACAAAAGGAATATCGATTTTAGTACAAACATTAAAGCAGAAAATTGGATAAATCATTTTAGAAACAGTGCGAAATATCAGTATTTAAACACGAGGACATCTGTACAACACTCCCAGCTCTTGACAATATATTGGATACACCTTTCACTTGCCAAGAACTGACAGAAGTAAAAAGACAGACCAAACCAAATAAAGCTCTGGGTCTAGATAGAGTGCCTAGTGAGTTTTTTAAACACCTATCTCAAAGCATTGTTTAAAAAAAACAGAATGCTGGATATCTTTAACAAGTTTAAAAGGGGCGACAATACACCAGAAAGTTTTAGAAGTGGAATAATATTTCCAATTTTCAAAAAAGGCGACAGTGATTTACCAGAAAACTACAGAGGAATTTCGTTTTTGAACGTTGTTGCTAAACTATATACAGGACTATTGCAGAAAAGACTCATGAAGTGGACGGACCACCCAAACGTAATATGTGAATGACAAGCTGGATTCAGGCGAAATTACTCATTCATCGGTTACTCTGAGTAACCAATGAACAATGAGTGTGATTGTGTTACTCAAGTTTTTAAAATAGCATTCATTCCTCTATTGTAATATCATATGCAACATTCAGATAAGGCTTGAAGATGCCCAGGTTTGGGCGAAATATAGCTAATTTAAAAAAAAATTATAATTAAAAAATAGTTGTTTTATAAATTATCCCTAAAGACCATAAACAAGAAGAAATTATAATCAAAGGGATCAACTGAAGAAGTTGTGAGATCATTGGTTTAGCCCAGTCTACCCATCTCCAAGTAAGTTCTACAAGGTCTAATACATCTAGTACTAGTAAGGGATGTTGTTTGTTTATCCCCCTCTCTAATCTCTGTCCCTCACAAACTTTTCTTTCCCAAATCACTCCACACGTTTAAATTTAAAAACATTTTATGATTTGCCAATTACTCAGCACAAAAAGGTTAAACAGTTTGCTGTAATTTAATTTATATATTTCCTATGGTTAATACAGTCGACTCTCAATAATTCAAAGTTGGAGGGACCTCTAAAAAACTTCAAATTATCAAGAGTTTGAATTATCAAATGGTGGGATGAGAGAAACGTATAAGGGGCAAGAAAAAATGTCGTCATGTAAATTTTAACCAAATAAAAAACAATGCATGTGAGAACAAAGTACAGTATGTACAAACAATAATAAAAAATTAAAAACAAAGAAATTTAATCTTCCTTTTGAGAAAAAAAAATTGGTTATTACTTTTTGCTTTAAGGTACTCAAACGGATTTAGTCAAAAGCTTCAAAAAATTCCTCTTTAACTTGGGTTTGGAGGGAAAAAACTCGCAGTTTCTTTGATAAATCACTTGCTTCCTTCAGAGTTATCGTTGGCAAAGGTTTCGATTCATCGACATCATTTTCTTCGTGTTCTCTGTCCAATGACAGTATTTCCGCGTCAGATAAAGCACCCCAAACAGTGACATCTTCATCAACCCGCACAAAGCCAGTAAATGTAAAATTTTCTTGAGGAGGAAGACATTCCCAAAACAGTTTAAAATTGTAGAAGAAGTGACAGTTCTCCAAGCTTTGTCATAATCATGGCAGTCAAAAAGGTGATGTTAACAGTTTGCTGATTATCCAGGCAATCTAATATGATCTTCACAATTTTGTGGCGATAAAAAGTTTTAAAATTTTGAATTATGCCTTGGTCAAGTGGTTGACCAAGGCAACCACAAGGGTAATTTTGAAGTAGTGTTTGGGGGGAAAATGAAGTTTTACATTAGATATGGAGGGGTGTTATTGTGCACAGAACAATTGTCTTGAAACAAAAGAATGTCGTGTTTCTGATTTCTCATCTGAGTATTTAATGAGACTAACCATTCATTAAATAATTCCAGTAGTCATCCACGCTTTTTATTCCAACAGTAAGAAGTTTCTAATCGTAACATGTTCACATGTGTCTCTCCAGGAAGGAAGTTCGAATTGTCGAGAGTTGGGGAAAGAAACTTTGAATTGCAGCGTGTCGATGTCTCCACTTTTACTTTGAATTACTGAGTGTACCAAATTGCATTTTTTTCTTCGAAATACCAAGAGTTTTTCGAAGGACCGAGGATTTGCTTCAAATTATTGAGAGGTTCGTATTAATGAATGTTTGAATTATCGAGAGTCGACTGTATTAAGATTTTTTTTTTTTTTTTTTAAATTAAATGTGATGCAGTGTTGTAAACAACTTTGTATCCTCGTGCTGCGTAATTGAGATCAACTAATGATCTCACAACATTTTCACATGACTTACACAATTGTTTTTTGGATATACTTCAACTGTGTGATAAACAGCATTAGAAAGTCCCAAGTGCCCCCCCCCCCCCTCCTCCCTCCAGGGATAATATGGAGAACCTATCTCAATTTGCTGATGAAGAGTTCGAATCATTAAAGGATTAAAACACTCTTGAGTTCAGAGAACTGACTGCGGTCCTTTGTATAGTAATGGAGGGAGGTGAGGGGAGGTTTACTTTCTGAGAAAAAAGATGTTCACTGGAACACCAGTGCCACAGCTCGAGTCTTTTTCAACTATTTCAACCTTGATCACAGTAAACGAAATATTGATAACAATAAATGGAAAATTTTGAATGCATGGTATTGGATGGGCCCACACCAAGCTATTTTGATCATACTAAGCAGTTGATAACATCAATCGTGATTACATTAAGCAGCGACCACTGTATATTAATATTGATATATAGAAAATTTTAATATATTTCTGTATTTTTCAATAAAATGCAATACAACTCAAAATCAATTATAGCTATCAAGATGCGGTCCTCGCCATTAGAAAGGTCATTATTTAATTCCCTTTAAAATGATCTACACTTTTGCTTCTGTAGCTTTATTTATAAATAAATAAATAACCATTTATTATGACATAATATACATTTCGCAATACAATTATTTGTGCTAAGCTACTTTTACTTGTCATAAATCGGCCTGGGCCGTGGTAACCACAACTGTGGTGGTATTTGAGTTGTCCTTAAATCTTTTACATTTCAATACAATTTTTTATTTTTGTATATGATAATTAATTTTTATATAGCCATACATCACAGTACACTTCTCTCATTCTTCTCCACTCAGCCCGATCGTATGCTACCCTCTACCAAGTGACTCCTCCGCACGACTTCCTCATTTCCTCGTCCTACCTTAGGCTCTGTCTTCCTCTACCTCTTTTCAGCTCTCTTGGATACCAGTTGATCATTTCCTTGGTCCATCTGCCGTCTTCACACCGTGCAATGTGCCCAGCCCAGTTCCATTCCCTTCTCATTATCGTTATCACAATATCCTCTAGTCCTGTTTGCTCCCTTAACCATTGACTTCTCTTCCTGTCTTTCCTCGTCACCCTCAACATACTCCTTTCCATGGCTCTTTGAGTTACCCTTAGTTTCCTTGCAGTGTTTTCGCTGAGAGTCCACGTCTCCGACCCATATGCAAGTACTGGCACCACACACATTGTCCACAATTTTTTCTTTTGTTTGATGTCTACTTCAGATCTAAAGAGGTGGCGATATTTATTGTAAGTTTTCCAAGCGAGCTTGATCCTTCTGCTTACTTCTTCATTTTGATCCTTACTATTTGTGTTTATCAAAGCTCCTAGGTATATGAATCTCTCCACCTTTTCTATTGACGCATTCATATATTTAATTTCTTCATCTTTTTCACAATTTAACACCATAGTTTTGCATTTGTCGCTGTTTATTTCTAATCCAATTGATGCTACTTTGTCAACTAGCTCTCTAATCATTATATTTGCTTCAGTTGTACTGTTGGCTATAACTACTAAATCGTCTGCAAACTTTAACAGTGTTAACCTTTTTCCATTTACATTTAGCCCATATTGCTGCCAGTCTAGTTGTTTACATGCACTCTCTAACACTTCAATGAAAACCTCTCCTGACAAGACATCTCCTTGCCTGATTCCTCGATCAACTTTCACTTTCCTTTTTTCTTGGTCTACTCTTACTTCTAGAACTGCATTTACGTATATAAACTTCATTAAGTCCAGGTAAGTTTTTTCCATTCTTGCCTCATTTGCATTTTTCAATATCGAATTTGTAAGGATAGAATCAAAGGCCTTTTTAAAGTCAATGAACACCAAAACTAGAGGTAATTTATAGTCGTGGGCATGCCTGATTAATTGGTTGATAACAAATATATGGTCTAGTGTGGAGAAGTTCGATCTGAATCCCGTCTGCGTCACACTTACTCTGTCTTCTAGCTTTTTCTCCACTCTCTTTGCAATAATGGGCATGAAAACCTTGTACACGATTGACAATAAGCTTATAGGTCGGTAATTTCCAATTTCAAACTTGTCTCCTTTCTTGAACAATAGAACTAGTTGTGCTACAAGCCATGACTCCGGTACCTTGCCCTACTTTAAACAGAGGTTGCTGATGTGCTTGATAGCGTTCGCAGTGGCTTCTCCTCCAGCTTTAATCTCCTCTCCTCTGATACCATTTGGACCGCACGCTTTTCCCTTCTTTAATTTCTTTATAGCCCATTCTACTTCATCTCTTGATATTTTTGGCACTTCATCGTAATTGTTCACATCGTCCTCACTATATTTATTTTCTGTTCCTTTTTTACAGTATAATTCTGTGTAGTATTTACTAATGATATCTATTATGTCGGATTTTTCTCTTTTCATAATTCCTTCTTTGTTCTTCATACATAATATCATATTCCTCCCACAGGTTTGGCTTCTCCAATAGTTCCTCAGGCTTCCTCCACTCGCTACGGTTGCTTCCAAATCCTCTACCTTTTTTTTATAACTCCACTGTTTCATTCAGCTTTATTTAAAGTGAGATTTCAAACATTAGAAAATTAAAAAATCAACAAAAATATGACCCTCCATTAATTCATTATTTTTTACACTATTTTATTTGACTTCACTTGTCTGTAGAAAGAAGGGTTAATATGATAACCGATGGCTATTATTAAAGAAGGATGACTCTATAAAGAGTTGAAATATTTTATATGAAATAAATTCTACTTACTTTAACTACACCATCCATCAATTAGTTATTTATAAAAAAATATAAGGGTTTAAAGTTTTATTTTATTTTAAAGTTCAGAGGTGCAACTATGAATAAATCATGCTGATAAAATGGGCAAAGTACATCACTTGCACTGTAAATTAATATTACTGGACACTAACAATACATGAGCCTTAATCTGTATTACACATATGCTATCTATGTCTGTATTATCCTCACTGGATAAGCCATCCAACAAATTGTTCCCTACAAATTGAATAGCTAAATAACAAATTATATCCACTTTTAATAAAATTCTAAAAAAATAACTCATTACTATAAAAATCAACTTATCATTATCGACCTAAAACTTTTAAACTAATAAACTATAACTTCTTTTTTTTAAAAAAAAGGAATTAACACAAGTAATTTAAAATCTTCATTACACCTAAGTTTGAAAGATAAAATAATTAGCCTATTTAATGCCAACACATGCCTACCTGCATTCAAATCAAATTTTAATTGAGTTTTGGTTGCCATATATTAGTTAGGAGTTTGTAAGGTGATAGATAAATAGATAGACACTGAAGAACAATGAAACTATAGTGGGGACTACCCATTTGGTATCGCAATCCCTGCTGCCCAACCAGTGTTCCTAGGAGCCCCTGAGCTGTACGAGACATGAGACATGTCAGCTGAGAATCTCTCAACCTCAACACTTCACAACCACTGCTATAATGCCGCCGCCATCTGCATCCTCGCAGGTAAGTTTGTTACTAAATCACATGTAGAATTCAGGTTTATTGACACATAATCACATGTTTATTGACTCAAATTCTAAGGCGCTTCTAGCAACCCTACAAACATGTAATTTTGTATATAGAAAGTTTAATGTACAAATAAAGGAAAAATTTAAAAATTCGCAAAAATCTGGTTCCTTGCTCCCCAATAAGCTAATAGAAAAACCGCCTATTCAAAAAATTAAAAATATAACTTCCGCTACTAGCGTTGTATAGTAAAGATATTCAAAACTAAAGTATTATTTTACTCTAATTAATAGAATTTTATATTGGGATAAGAGTGATTGATCTTTATTCAGTATTGAGCTCAAAGATTGTAAACATACACTTACTGCTCGCCCGCATACAAACATGCATTACACACTTTGCCACTTTTTAATTTAGTTCAAACCTCTTTTTCTAAACAATGATAATAATTTCCTGTTACTATTTAATTCCTATTATGTCCATTCCTTATTTCTATCTCTTCTTATATAATATGTACATACAAGGTGTGCAATGCAGTTGCCTGCTTGCAATATTGAGCTGAGCGTGCATTTTAATCTTAAGCAATAAACATTTTTATTTATAAACAGCTGAAATTGGATCAAAAATAGTAATATTTCTAATTTATAATTAAACAGATTTATTTTGCTATTTTTCTATGTTGAGGATGAAACTATTTTACCCCGTACCCCTGTGTACCAATTTGACCATTTCAGATTTATACATTCCTGTGGTTGGTCACACTGATCGTGCTGAATTTCGTGCGGATCGGTTCAGCCGTTCAGGAGGAGTATGCACAACAAATGCAAAGTGTAGTATAAGAGCTTCGCTTCGCTCAGCTCAATTATGTTTTCAAAAAGGAACAAGCAACTAAAAAACAAAAAAATACTATCAAAAAGAAGTGAAATCCCAACCAAAACACTTAAGTAATAAAATAGGCCAAGTCTCATGTAAAAAGTTGCGAGATCATAGGTTTAGCCAAGTCTCCCCCATCCAGTATAAGTAAGTGATGTTGTTAGTCTGTCCCATCACTCAATTCCCTGTCCCTCACAAACTCAAACTTTTCTTTTCCATATCACTCTACAGGTTTAAATTGAAAAAATATTTCTGACTTGGCAATTATACAGCACAAATAGGTTACACAGTTTGCTGTAATTTAATTTATATTTTCCGTGTGGTTTATATTAACATGTTTTTTCAAAAAAAATAGAAAAAACAAAGTTATGCAGGGTCGAATATAACTGCATAATTGAGATCTAAACTAATGATATCACAACGTTTTACACAAGTATTTTGTTTGGATATACTTTATCTGTGTGATAAACAAGGTTAGAAAGTCCCAAGTGACCGGAATGTGGGTAGTTTTCTTGTGTTGCAGAAAATGTACAGTAGAGCGCCTTATCCAAACGTCAGTTATCCGAACGTTCAATTATCCGAACTGGCTTCATGGAGAAAAAAAAAACAAAAAAAACCAAAAGCCACCGCTAAATTAATTTCTATAAACAGTGGTGTTAGGTACATAAAGAGATATCAGATTTCGATGAATTCAGTTTGACGGGGCAAACATTACCATTTGATTACTAAGAACTTCTTTTTTTTTGTCTATTAATTAAATTATTTGCAGCGTTTTTCCACTTAATTCCTTTCTATTCTGTTGGTCGGGTACGTCGATGCTCTCAGTTTCAAATCATTCGTTGTGAGGTATACATTGAATTAGTTAGTGGTCAGATATTTTAAGTAAAAATTACATGGCGACAAAAACGAAAGATAAAATGGAAATTATAACACGGCTGAAGAAAGGTGAAACAGGTCAGTCATTAGCTATCAAGTTCGACGTTTGTAAATCAACGATTACGGGAATAAAAAATAATTCTGACTCAATCACTAGCTATACACATAATCTTGAAAGTAAGGAACGGGTAGTTTATATCGTAAACTAAGTAAAAAAATTAAGCAGACGAGTATTAAAACTTTCTTTATGCCAAATTAATCTTAAGTGATACAAGATACATCTTTTTCGCTATGTACTAGATAAATAAAACAAAGATGCTTTTTTCATAATGCTGGTTGATTATTTTTACATCTTACCTTTTAATTTTTTATTTTTTTTTTTAGTGAATTTTGATTATCCGAACCATCCCAAAAAACATTAGTTCGGATAATCGACGCTCTACTGTATGTATTTTTTATGTCTCCGGGACTTTTTGTTGTCCCGAAAAGTTTTAAGGGGCACCAGGATATGTCAAAACCGGGGCAATACTGGAAAACTGGGATGCCTGGCAGCCCCCCTACTTCAGAACCATTTAGTCTAAACCCTTGATCATCACCTTAATCATTCAATAAAAGAATTTTTAAGATCTGACCCCACAGGGGAAAATTAAAGGGAGGAATAAAAAAGAGTTTTTATATCAACTCGAAAGGACAAAATGACGAGGGGGGGGGGGAAATAGGGTGACTATGCTAAATTTTATTAATAAGAAGAATTGAAAACAATAGACTGCCAGTTAGTGTGGCACATAGCTTCCGCACATCCTACCTCGTATACTTTAATGATGGGATGCTTTTACAACCCAATATCTTATTTATTTAATATCCCCCACTCTCCCCTTTTAAAGATTTCAAAAGTGTTATGATTTTTTACACGAATAAAGTATCAATTTAACAGACCGACCATCAGCTAGACTCGGGACTAAAATATTCCTGATTCCCATAATGGATTTTATACCTTGGAATATTTGTACCCAGAGAGATAAAAAAATGTGTGTCCATCAAAACGATCACATAGCATCCGGCACCTTCGGTAAGCTAAAACGGTAAGTTGGAAATAACTTTTCTGAAGGTTTTCCCTAAGTGAAATTAACCAATATTTTAATCTTATAAATTTAAAATTTGGGATGTGAGAAAAGGATAATTAAGTTTTTTCTTAAAAACCTCTTGAAACTTATAAAAGATTCTAAGCATAGAAGTCCATTCCTAAATGGGTAAAAATATATGTATGGGAAAGAGATGATAAGTTTAACACCTAGAACTAGATTATATAAGATACAACACATACAGTAGCAAAGCACGGGTATACAGCTTGTTTAATATAAACCAGACTTTCATTAAAACAGACAACTTCTTAGTAATACTCAGTATAGCCATTATAATCAGTTCTAAGGTAATATAAAAAAATATTATAAAGGACATCTATTAGTGCCTTGGGAACTTCACACATTTGCTGATTATTGAGATGAGGCCTGATATCGTACAATACATTTTAAATAGTTTATTCAGTACTTGAATAATATGGATAACAATAATACATTAATAAGTCTGTACCTCTAAATGGTTCGAAATATAAATGTGTTCCAAACTTCTTATAAATTATTAAAAAAAAGTTCAGACATATTTAAATGTGTTAGATCACAGTTTGGAGATGCCACTGCTGAGACTATCGATACATAGAATCAAAGTGAACTCTAGGTTCTACCAAATAAAATCAAATAAATCTAAGTAATGGAAATAAGAAAAAAAAGATCCCATTTGGACCCTAGTAAGGGTGTGGATTTGGGTACACAGTTTATCTACACAGCTTAAAACTAAACAATTACTACGTTCAAACATCGTTTTGGAAACGGTTTTGAAAACGATCCGCTAGTTCAAAACGCTGCACGAACAGAGATCGACGGATCGTATCGGGTTAGATCCGCTCCACCAAAAATACGTGATCGGATCGGGGGATTGAAATTCAAAACTCTCATATGAACAGGTAGTGGAGGGGATCGAGATATCAGGTTATTTTACTCTTTTCCACTTTTGAAGTTCTTGATGCTTTCAAGTTTTCGTGAGCTTCCGTTTCTTTTTTTTAAACTGCAAAAACGTTTTTAAACAAAAGTTAATACTATAAAGAACCTGTAAAAACTTTTAATAACTTGTAAATAAAAAGTAAAAATTCGCGGACATATTAGGTAACAAGAAAGAAGGTTTTACTCGTGACGTCACCGTTACGAGATTTCGAAAACAAATATTTCGATCACCTGTATTTTTTGTTGTGTGAACGGGAATTGTTTAGAAAACGAATTGGATCCAAAACGATGTGTGAACGTAGTAAATAAATAATTTCATTATAATAACGTCAAAATTTAATTGATGATTTAATTTAAAATGTGTTTGTTAATTGATTTAAATTGAAACACATTCGTTGATTTCAATATACAATTGAAGTATCAATATTGTTAATTTTTTATCAACCTCTCTAATAATATTAATAGTTGTGAAGTGGTACCATAAAATCTCAATCAAAACAACCAAACATTAGTATGAGTATTATGCCCCTCAGTATTGAAAGGAATTTGAAGGAAAATATGATGCAACAAAGATTGTAAATTTATAATTTAAATCTGCTTGTTTTTAACCTTCCTTTCCTTGCCAAAAGTAAAAATATTTGTCAAAACTGAATGCAAGATTCCCAAACAATAATACATATGTTGTTATCAAGGATACAACGGAATTAAATTATTTTTTCTCTTCTAAATATTAATATGCGTTGGGGCATTATTATACTTCATAATAAGTACAATATTGCCCAAAAACTAAAACATAATGCTTCACTGCACTAAAATCATATTTCTTGTTAGGTTATACTAGTTAAAACAGATGTATGTACAAGATCAATAAAAATACAATTCCGATTGCAACTTAAAATGAAATGGTCTAATTTTTACAAGAAAAGTTTTCGTATTATAATTGAAGATACTCCATTTATAGTAGGAATTGCATCAAAGCATTTAGTGAAAAGTAAAAAAATAAATAGAACCTCCCCTTAGTGATGTTCGGCATTGAATACACCAAAAATCAAACTTAATAGGTATCAAATATTACTTCTACAATATTTCTAGATTTGCGAAATCATTTTATAACTACGATATTTGAGCAAAAATATGACAAAATAGAAAGAAAAGTGAACAACGAACTATGGTATAGGCTAACGATGCAAAACAAAAATAGTAGGAAAAGAGAACTAAATATATCCGTATTCTTCGAAAAAAACAAAATTAAATAACTTACCAAAGTGGCTAAATCTTGTTTAGATAAACTGGACTGGCCGGAACCCGTATTTTGCGATTTAACACTCGTCATGTTTCACAAAACTTCAAAAAAAATCCGACGGACACGCGAGAAGAAAAGCTAACCTGATGCTGAGCAACCTTCGCTAGAACAATCAACAGTTGATGACGTAATTCCTTAAAAATATGAAACAGCTTCGAAGTTCAAAAAACCTAGAAAATATTCAGAATGGAAGTGACAAGTAAATAAATTTAGATTTGCATAAATGAAATTCAAATTTATTATTTTTTGAAAGTGTTAAATGTGAAGAAGTAATAATTACATGAAATTATAAATCAAGAATACAAGTCGAAGAAATTATAATTAGAAAATCTTCTCGATCAAAATGGGGAAAAAACAAACCTGGAAAATATGTGTGTTTAAGGCTTTTTTACTCTTTAATACTGCACTGGCACTGTTCCTAAAATAAATAAACAAGGCACTTTTCAAAACCTAGCAGGAAATCATGAAAAGTTGAACACAATATTTAAAAAAATAGGATGCATTTTAAAATAATTTTAACTTCAATCGGACGATTACTATAATTATAAAATAGAGCTTGCTTATAAAAAATATGTGGAGAAAAAGGAATACTATACGTTAGAGATGAAAAACTAATCAACACAACAATACAATATACAATAACGAAACGATTATCCAATCCAAAATTCCGCCAAAAAATATCTCTATTCATTGTAGCCAACATAATGTTAAAAAAGTTCCTAATAGATATTTGACATCAAAGAAACTAGGAGAGGAATGATTAGCAACTATTGAATTTCCAAATAGGTTTGTCTGAAGCCACGCCCACCTTACCTCTCATTGGCCAGCTGTTCCTAGCTTGCCTATTCCCGCCAGTATTTAAATTAAAATGTTACACCGTCTCTATAGCTAATTAACCTAACCTTTTGAATCTTTTTTACGTACAAATTAAAAGAGTTTCAATATTTCAAAAAATACTTTCGTATTCCTTGTAGTCTAGTCAAATTAAACACTAAAAAGGGCTCGACTTTGTAAAAGGTCAAGTCGTTCTAATTTGTTTATTTGTTGCTAGGACCTAAGCCAATAGTAAGAACCCCAGTTTGTAAGAGCTATGCGAACAGATAAATATATTTACGCATGACGATGATTCAGTTCAGAGTAAAAATTGGCCGATTTAATTTGGTATACGTTGTAATGAACATGGATGTTATTATGTAAGGTAGTTTGACCCGCAATACACGAGTGATGAAACATGAAACTGGGTAAAAGCAAAGATGAGGAGAAGGAGAGAAGAGAACTTTTTTTTATTGTTATTGTTTGTTATTTGTTATGTTTATTATGTAGAGACAGAGAGAAGCAAATGTGTTTTAAAGTATTGTATTTTACCAGTTAATAGAATTTGTGAATTTACAAAAATATGTTTTATTAGTTATTGAAAAAGTATTTATTTTTATTATTAAAAAAAAAAAAAACATTAAGACGTATTCCTTTTATCAGTGCTAAGACTAAAGTTTTATTAGTGCTAAGACTGTTCGTTGGTGAAAGTTAATTAATCTATTGTTTGAGACAGACAAATATCCAATTAATTTTTTTTTCAGTAAAACCAAAGAATTTGCCTAAGAATGATGGAGAGAAGCATGATTGGTGTTAGTAGAAGAGATAACATAATATCAAATCTTTGGATTAGAAAAGAATCGGGAATGGATGATTAGGAGAACTAATGCTGAAGAGAAAATGGAAATGGGCTGGACATATTTCCATGTTCGGTTTAGAACTACCGAAGGTAGATGGTCCAAGAAACTTGAATTGGTTCCCTTGGGAGAAAAAGAGAAGCAAGGGAAGACCTCTGCGACAATTGGATGAAAAAGGTGTGCGGTGAAGAGGCTTGGCAGAGAGTTGCTCGAAACAGAATTGTGGAGAAAGAAATGGGATGTTCACCAAAATGTATGGCTAAAAGAATAATTAGCTATAACGAATACAATGAATCTTTAATATTATACTATATTTTTACTTTATGTTTGGTACTTGTTACATGAAAATCATGTATGCTCAAAAGAAATAAAAGGCTAAACTCGGCAATAGCCCACCCCTTACATGTAATCGATGTCTTTCGAAGTCGTACAGTTGGCTTCGACATATCAGTTCATCCCTTCCATTCGTATATAATAATATATGTATATAATAATTATATATGTATGGTTTGTTCATAGGAGAGTTGATATCCCATTGTCAAAAAATACGTTGAAGTGAGAAGGGGTGGGCTAATTCCTAATATTAAATTTACTTCATGTTCTGTTTGTGAAGCTTTGTTATACACATTAAACACTTCATCTTCTTGACCAACTAGTTGCAAATCTTTTATCTTTTTGGTGCATTTAACATACCTCATGTGCCTGTATTAAGAATACCTTCCACTAATTATGTCTATTATTTTTCTTTTATAGTAACTTTCCACATCCACAGTCAAATAATGGAATAATTGTTTGATATTATAGGCTCTGTCGTATTTAAGATGCGCTCTTTTAGAACATTTATTGCAGATTCCACCATTTCCTCTAGTTAAAGTTCTTTTACATTGGCCCAAATAGGATGGTATCCCTGGGAGAGAGTGAGGAAAAGAGGCAAAGCACCAGCTCAATGAGAGGAAGAGCTGTGGAGGAGACACGAGAGACTGGCCAGAGTGTGGCAAGTCTGAGTAAGCAATGTATCAAAAATGTATATAAGAATATTAGGTTTTAGAAGCAATAAGAAAACAAATTATTATTATAGTAATTAACTATTTTTAGTAAATTAAATAATAAAATAAATGTATGCATGTGTGTGTAAGTGTATATAAAAAATAGTAAAGTTGTCAAAATGGTGTATATATGTATATACTGACAATACATGAGTTAAATTAACTAGTCACTATTTAAATACTTGAGAGTAGATGTTTTAAAATAATTATGATTTTAATAGAATATATTTTATCAATTTGTTTGGTAAACACAAGTGGGAGTAAAATCTAAAGAATTTAGTAGCCAATATATTTTTTGTTGTAACGTTGTTTCTTTATTACCTCTATTTATAATTTTTGTTAGTTATAGAATAATTTAATTACATTGTTGTTAGATTATTGATAACTTGATGTATATATTTTTGTTTTATTGATTTATCTAATGATAAAAATAAGTAATGTACAAGTTTTATAAACCACTCAATTGGTCTTCTCAGAGCCTTCAACAAACTACTATGTAAGCCGAGTAGCCAGGAAGAAGGAAAAGAAATTAAAACTATAGTAGTGTATAGTAGTTATTTATTCTGTAAAAAATGTACATTTATTTGTTTTTGAAATTGCAATAAATGGTAATCAATCAATCATTGTATCACATCTTAATGATAAAAAAATGAACCTACCTTAAATGACTTTTTTTCCAGTACAGGGAGTGGTAGTCTGAACTCTGTATGTAACCCCTGATAACTGCTGATGATGCTGCAACCATTCCTTAAATTCGTCCACAGTCGCACATTTTAATTTAAAATTTGCCACATGACCATCTTCGGTTTCATTAGTTTTAAGAAATGAGGCGCTTGGATACAACTTATGAAATAAATAAATTATATAAAAAGCATTGACAAAAAACACTTCGCAAAGAAATATTTGTTAATATCATCAAACATAATGCGTAAAGACAACATCTCAGGGATAGAGGAAACCTAGGCTTCTGGAATTGTTGGCTCTCAGGCATCACTTATATTATATTACAAATTTAAAACTAAAACCGGTACTTTTTTACTTTAGCACCCCCCTGTATCCCTTTGTGTTTATAGTTATTTAGACAAAGGAATATATATACAGAGTAGCATATATTACTTAGTCTAAATTTCTATTAAGACGAAGTGATATTTATTCCAATGTACCTTGGGACAAAGGAATATCACACTAGTGTATATATGTAATTGTAATCATATCCCTTAGTCTAATCAACCTATAAGATAAAGGAATATTAAATATAAAACTGCCCTAGGAGTCTCAATATCTTGGGGAGATTAACACACAAACCTTTAAGACTTTTGTAGGGCAGATTATTGTTTAGAACCAAGGGGGGTGCTAAAGTAAAAAAGTGCCCTAAAACCAGTGAATGTTACAACCAAATATATATGTTGCACTATATATATACTTGTTATGATTAATTATTTATACATAGGCATTTACCAATTCAACAAAAAAAATCGGATCAGACACAAAAACAACTGTAACGTCATAAAACTCATATAAGATACATTTCCATTTAAATATTGGCGGCAAAAGGCAAGCTAGGAACAGCTGGCCAATGAGAGGTAAGGTGGGCGTGGCTTCAGACAAACCTATTTGGAAATTCAATAGTTGCGAATGATTATGATATTTTAGGCAATTTGTTATTTATTTTATTGATTTTAATAGTACTTGGTCAATATTCGATATGAAAACCGGTAACTTTAATATTATGGTTTGGAGTGTAGAAAATATAGGCAAAAAAATCACATGTAAAAAATAAACAATTCTACGAGGAGATCTATTAAATTATACAATTTTTCCCGAATTTAATTTGTTAAATTCATACAAATAAAAAGTGTGCTTTCTTAGTGTATTTTGTTCCTTTTTAAAATAATATATATTTCTAAATTTGGATTTTTTCTTTACAGTCTTGTTTGAGGTTTACAGTTTAATGATAAGGGCAACAATGGAATTAAACAGCTGATTATTTAATTTTTCTTTTCAAGGAGCCGGAGCCATCTTTTATCTGTAGTCTGTCAGAGTCGGAAAAGCTAACGCTGCTATTATTTTTTGGTTTTCCTGTTGCAGGTGTTTAGTCTAATTAATTTCTTTAAAATGATTTCTATCACAAAGTCATTGGTGCGAGCAGCCCCTGTCGTCGGAAGAAATATGGTTTCCAAAAGGAATGTTATTTCTGGACCTCCTTCTGTACGAGTCCCTTTCATGGTAAGATAATGTGGTCATTTTATCTTAGTATTGTTAGAATTATCTAATATTAACTACGGTTCTATTCAATTTACCTAATTGTAGTTCTATTCTGATGTGCTTATTCAGGGTAATCCTTGATTTGTTAATCTTAGTTCAAGGTATTTACTAGTTACTGCCTTGTAACCTTTTTAAGACCGTTAAGTAATGTAAATCTAATGATCAAGTACATTCAGACAAACTGGACAGTTTAGTTAATAATGGTATTAAAAAGTTTATCAATCTAAAGGACTTCCTTAATCTGATAAAATGTACAATATTTTTAATTCTTCAAAAAATTGTTTTACTATTTATGCCTCCTTGCCTCTGAAATTTCCCTAAATCATTATTTTAAATTAACTTTAAAACTCTAGTTTTACTTACTTATTACCAATTGTTCGATTAGTAAATAATTACTTAATGTCCTACCTATTTCTAATAGTCCGATTTACTTACTTCTAAACTTCTATTTACTCTAAGATCCGATTTACTTCTAAAATTTTATTTTTAATACAGTTCCTGCGTTTTTTTATAATAATAATAGTTTTTAAAAGTGTAGACTCTTAAGCCTCGTTTACATGGTGGTAGTTTTCATACGATAGAACTATCACAGAGGTGTACAGTAATTTGAGAATCAATTTTTTGTATTAAGTAAATTAGATAGCCCAACAAGGTCATGCTGTTTTTTTCTTAGTCAGTCCATGTTCTTTGTCGACACTCATCTACAACAAAAGGCTCGAAATCTTTGGGAAACAAATTCAATAGTTCTCTTGTATGTTTGGTGATATCTGAGGCTTCCAGTCTTTTAATAACCTCGAATAATCCAAACGTGTTTTGGAGCTGAGTATATATTTATTTTTACGACTCTTAACTTTGGAATATAAAGTATCTAGTTTAAATTTGCAATGGTTCACACAAAAGTTCTCAGATCCTGTAAATGTAACATCGCTGCTATGTCCACCGTATTCACCAAAGTATGGAGATATCTTCCTTTTCGTCAGGAGTATGCTACGTTCTCCTTCTTACATTTTACTCTCCCTGCACTTTCTAATCCACCAAAATTTGTTCTCTCTTCATTAAGAAAACCATAAAGAGACTCATTGTAAGTAATGATCATCCCTAGCTCTTTGGTTTCACATTGCAGTTATATGTTCACCTCATAAAACCTTTCCAGTAGTACCTCATAAAATGAATGTAGTCTCAAGGGATCTCAACTAAAGCAATGGCTTCAATTATTGTTGAGGTAGTTTCATCACTGTCATTGGCAATTTGATTTAAACTTCAAAGAGAAACATTTCTTCTACTATTTTGTACTGTTGCCTTAAATTCATAATCAGCGACCCACAAAAAAACTTTGGTTAGATGTTTAGTTCTTAATTTATGTATAATTATCACGAATTTTGTATAAAACGGAAGATTTTTCCCGTCATCCTAGGGCCGCCATTTTTTAATTTTTTTTATTTTTGACTTCAAATTCGTAATCAGCGACCCCAAAAACCCTTATTCCTTGTTCGCAATCCAAAATAAAAAATAACTCATAAAAGATATTCAAACTCAAAGACGGTCTTTTTCCTTCAAAATGTGGCTTATGTTATAGCTTCATTGACTCCACTAGTATGTATGTTACTAGTTTTAAAAAAAACTATGATATGTATGCATTGTTAATGCGTATTAATATGAAGCACATAACTTGTAGTACCATTTAATGTATGTTTAAGCATTAAATATTGTTCATATGATTAAAATAATCACGAAATCCATAGGAGAAACAAAGTTTTTTCCCAATTTTCACTACTTTGCTATGTATGTATATCTCTAAATATTTTATCTCTTTACTTGTTTACTTACTTTTGATTTATATTAGTTAATAAAAGTATATCGTTTATGTAAATAATAAAAAATCACAGATAATATTGCATATGCACATAATATTTTATAAACGTGATATTTTGAAATTTTCAAGACAAAATCGCTATTTTATTGATTCTTTTATATACCAATTTTCAAATAAAAAGCGGCACCATTTAAAATTTTCCGATTGACCTGAAATTTCAAAAATTATTTTTTCATCTATTCGCACAAAGTTAGGGGTTGGGAGCACAAAATTTCAATACTTTTTTTTTCACCCCTATGATGAAGGCCCACCCTAGTGTACGTGTACGTAAATGTAAGTACAACCGGAATCATTTTTATAATGTAAAAAAATAAGGGGTTTTTTTTTTTTAGAAATAGGTGGGCCAAATAGTGCAGAGTTAACGTTTCTTTTCATTCACGTTCGTTTTTTTTTAATACATAAAGCCCCACGCTCTTAGTGAAAAGGTTGAAAGGTTATGGATAGTTTAGGCTAAGGATAGTACTTGCAGACCTTACCTAACCATAACCTTCCAATTTTTGAAACTTTTCAAAAATCATTTTTTCATTTATTCGCATAAAGTTAGGGGTTGGGAGCTAAAATTAAAAAATGTTCATTATTAAGGCCCACCCTAACGTACACATTATGTACTATGTTACGTATACTTTCTAAGAATTTTATTGGAAGGTTATGGTGGTTGAACTACCCTATACGGGGCATCGTGTATAGAAATGCAAAAACACTGGCACATATAATTAAAGTCTTTTCTATATATTGATAAAAAATTCACCAATTATGGACTTTTCTTCATTTCATAAGTTTTCTTTTAATAAAATTTCCATCTTCAGTCCTCTATTTTGAGACACAGCTGTATACAGGTCGATTTTGGGAATCTTGGGCGTATGTACCTGTTGTAGATTACCTGGGCTTCAATGTAGTGTATCTGGTTTTTCAAGAGAGTATGAAATGAAAAGGAATACATAAATAATGCAATTTATATCAATATACAAGAAACACTTTAATTATGTATGCATTATATTTGTTAGTTTTTGCATTTCTATACATGATGCCCCATATAGGCTAGTCCAACCGTTATGGTTAGTTTAGGTTAAGGTTAGTACTTTTCGACCTAACCTAACCATAGACTTCCATTAAGAAAGTGACACTTTACCTATTTATTTATTTTTTTAAAATAAACTTTTGAATAATACAACTGGAATCCTTTTTAGTGTAAAAAGGAACAGTTTAAAAAATATAGTAAGTAAATTGAACAATTTGAAAGAGGTAGGCCAAATAGTGCAGATATACCAACGTTTTTAAAATGTAAAAGGGAACAGATAAAAAAACAAAAATAATTTAAACCAGGTGAGCATGCAGTTGTCCTCTTGCAATATTGAGTTAAGAGTGCATTTTAATCTTAAATTTTATTTATATGTTAAAATTCATATTCTAATTTTTAATTAAAAAGCTTTTTTTTCTATTTTACCCCCTTATTAAATGAAAATATGATAAAAGTGAACATAACAACATTAACTGTAGTTTTCTATCATGAATAGTATTTTGGATAATTTGTTTCTTGTAGCGATTTTGAGTCTTATAAGAATCATCATTCTCTGATGATAATAAGTTGGAGTTAATGTGGGGTATAAATATAGCTATTTAGAAGAGAAAATGCTCAAATTGTTACATTCTTTTAACTATTTGCCCTGGCTTGCAGTCTATAAAACTTTGTTGAGTTAAAATATTTTAATTTGTGAAAGCAATCCATAAAAGTGGACGTAAACAACTGGAGAAGATGAAATATTTGTGAGGTAGCTAAAAAATTGCAGTGCTTTAAGTCATAAAATTGTTCTGACAGGGTCCTTTTTTCAAATCAGTTCCAAACCTGTTCTCATAGATGCATGCACATTTAACTAATACTGCACTCATCTAGAACCAAATGTTTATAAATTAAAAAAGTTACATATTATTAACATCAAGCTAGACTTATGTGTAGGAGTAAATTTTTTGTCCCCCCCCCCCCCCAAGAATATAATATGGTTTGCAGGATAAGCTGCCAGGATGCCTTGCCCATAAGCTGTCAAAAAAATAAAATAAAATAACAAATACATATTTATTATGAATGACTATCATTTTTGCCACTCATATTTTATTATTTATAAAAATAAATGGGAAAACCACCTACATTAATATAGATTGGTAGTTGACAGGATGAATACCTAGAGAGGCAAGCTGACTTGAATGTGTGCCTACGACTCGTCACGTCGGTGTGCACTGCCCCATAGTTTTACATAGATGAGGTGTAGAAACATTACGCCTCACCTGTGCCGAGGCTCTGCCTCTTCTGAGTACATTAGGCCTAAGACCGCATCTGAAGATGCTACACTGTTGTTTCAATTTTTTTTACATTGAGGTTGGCCAACTTATGTGGGAGGGGGGGGGTGATAAAATCACTATGCAGTTATCCAGTGTAGTTGGCCCTACCTCCGAGACATCAAAATCTTGAGCTCTCATTGGCTCCCCACCCAAATGTTTTCGTTTTTCCTGTGCTGTGAAAAAAAATATATATTTGTAACCCCAGTACAGTGAGCAATTTATAAGAAATTTAATGTAGACATTTAAATTTACTGATGTCCAGAATTATTTATTCCTAATTTCCTCTCTCCTAATTGATTCTATTTAAAAATTTTACCAATGTTTTGTGACTGAAATCAAAGACCAACCTTGGAGGTTGTGAAGTTTAATTTTACAGTTCCACTAATGGAAACTTTTTAATTGGCTTTGAGCATTGTGACGTTAACTGGAACCAATAATCTAAATGGTTGCTTGTGAAATCATCTGCATTCATATTTTATAGAGAAGTGAATCACCAATTCTATAAAACCTTACAGAAGTAAGTTAATAAAATTATTGTTATCATATAACAATAATATGATAACAGTTTTGTTTTAAAAAATGTTTTCTGAAACAAAACATTTTCCCATCTAGAGTGGGAAAAAATTATCAAAACTTGTTTTTAGAAACAAAATCCTTTAGTGGAAACGCTGTTTTGTTTTTTCACTTTATATCATTTAAAAATTCAGAATTTGCATTTTAACTTAAGATACTTTGACCCTCTAAACTTCTCAAAACTTGGAAGGCACTACTTGACATTTGTGTTAAGTTGTGGAATGAGGATCATAAATCTAGGTGTCCACCTGAGACTAAATCTTGAGATTAGTCTCAAAACCTTGTCCATTTGAGAGCAACATTAACTCCGGTCGAGTCTCCGAGACTACTCTCAGGTTTTTGTCCACCTGAGATCCCACAGTTCTGTCTGAGACTCGCCCAATGGAGGTTTCCCATCAGCATTAATGTTGAATATTGATGCTTGCCTATCAATTTTTTTTTAGGTAATAAAAAATGATGTTATGTGATGAAAGGAGAAGTTGGGCTGGGATTTGCACACTCTAGAAAATGGTCTAAAAATTGAAGTCGCACAACAGTTCAGACATTTTTTAATGTTGGCAAATCTCGAAGAAATACACCATATTTGGAGACGCTATTCCTATAAACATTGCAATATTATTATAATAAAATATGTGTTAATAACTAGCGAGCTAGGAATCGGTTGCTAGGTTTATCATGTAGGCCAAGCGATTAAATGATCCCTTTTATAGAAAAAAACCATGAAAAAGTGAACTTTTTATAACAATACATACACATTACGATAATAAGAGTGCAATGGTAAACGAAGCAAGTAATAGAATAGTTTTTTTTAATTTTATGAAAGGTATTAAAAAGTAGATAATTTCATGTTCAAAATACCAAGGAAACCCTTTTTACATGAGACTTCATGCACAACCATTATATGTTTTGTATAATTGTTATTAAGTCTGGTTTTACTCAATAATTTTCGATAAAGCCAAACCTATAACATCCACTAGTGACTTTAGTATTGAGAGCGAGTCTCGAGACTAAAAAGTCTCAGATGGACACTTACCTTAATTCTCCATCTAACCCAATGTCTTCAATTGTTAGATCTACTAATAACTCTTCTGTACCATAATTATTCCTTCTTTGTAACAGAGATCCTTCTTTGTATCTACATTTTCTTTTAGGACTTTTAAATTACTAACAAACCACAACTCATTATTAAGAAATATTTCTTATCAAACGACGTTATGTTATCATTTTGTCGTCTGGGTCCCAAAGTGATCACGATTACATTATGGGGCGTCTACTGTATTTTTTTTTTTTTTTTTTTTTTTTTTTTAAATCTTCAGGGGAAAGCCTTTTAGAATTAATATTATCAATCAGGGAAGCCTTCTACTTATTAGTATTATCAGCAGAGATTTCATACATATTATTGATGATATTTTTTCTTTATGTTTCAGGAGAAGGTTATACTTGGAACTGGAATGATAGCTTCAATTTTTGTTTTCCCTGTCTGGGTGTTGGTTAATGTCAAGCACTACAGAGGTTCTACCGAATAAGTTGTACAACTAAATGTAGATTGAAATGTAAATTTTTGTTTTTACCTTGTTTTTTTATTTTTTGTATTATATTTCAAATCAATGATGTCTAACTCTCCTGTCAAAGAGAAAAATTTAGACCATTTAATGTGTTTTCTTGTTAATTTTTCTTCTCGGCTTATTATGTTGAAACATTCAAATGCATAGATCATTAAAAAATAAATGGTAATTTATTAATATTTGTATTTTTCATGTACCCTCAATTTAATTTAAATTGTTTTTATGACAACCATGGGTAACAACAAATATTTTTTAGGTGGTATTATTAAGTATTTCGTCGCTGCAGGGAGTAATTTTATTGCACTTTTGATGAGGCTAAAACAGAGTGCGAGTGATATCTTTGTTTGTAATAAGTCAAACATTTCTGATATTAATAAATAAATGTTTTATTTGTAAAATACAGACAAAATCCAATTACATATTTAAAATTAAAGTAAAAATATACATCATAAAAATTATATAAAATGTCTACATTTATTTCAGTCTCTACATGGCAACTAATAGTGTCTTTTACATTTCGTATTGTAGACAAGGTGTGGATTACCTTCAAGAGCTGCTTACATTGTGTACTGTTCAAAGTGAACAACTGGTGGGAAAAAGCAGATAGTTTATATAACAAATCTTGTTGATGCAATTAAATGCTTTTTTTTAGTACCATTTTTTTTTAACATTCTAGTGAAGAAGTACAAGTTTAGTTAAATGTTAGTCCTAGGGGGATGGAGTATAAAATCTATGATAATAAATATTTTGTTGATTCGTACACAATATGTCTGCACCTTAACTTTGGCTTCTTCTTAAAAACAAATTTTATATCCTATTTGGCAAACTTATGGATGTACTGAATCAATAAAAATTAACTGATGTTTGATCCCATTTATACAGCAGCCCTTTTACGAAAGAACTTTGAGCCTTTTTATATGCCATAGATTATTATTATGTAGAGGAACAGCTTGAAGAATAGCATGCAAGTTATTAATTTATTTCATTCAGGGGCATATTTTGTGTTAATTCCATCTATATACAAAATTATATTTTCTACAGATTTAGTGGAACCTACCTTTATATATTATTTTTAACCTTATCATGTTAGACTTTGTCCATCTTTTAATAGGTAATATACTCGGGCCTTAATTTGAATTTAATTGATGTATATAAAATATTTTGATGTAAATTATAATATATTGATAGTAGTGTATTTTTCAACTTAATTGTAAAGGAGAACTAAAAAGAGAATAATATTGAGAAACAGCACACAATATAAAATGTATTTAAAATTTCACTTGTTAAAGAAACTTGTTTTACAATCTTGTAAGTTAGTTTTGAATTTTCCCTTTCATATTCTTTTTAACTCAAGTTAAACTTGTTTTAAAAAAGTATGGTAACCTAATAGGTAAAAGGCATTATAATACCTTGTATATTTTATTTATACTAAGTTTGTAGTGTACACTAAAAGAATTTAAGATGCAACCTAGGTTGATATTCTATTATCAAATCAGTATAAATAATGGAATGTGTGAAACAATTTAAAATAATAATAATAATTGAGCTCTGGAAAGAAATGTAAGGTTGGAGGGCACAATAAGAGACTGAAAAATAAGTGCAGCGAAACCTGTGTGAAATGACATCATCCAAAGGAAAATATTATAAGTAGGTAATGAGCAATTATTAGTCTTTTTTGGGAATAATAAAAGTACACACATTACATTGTGCTGCATTTCTAATTTTATATGGCACTTAATTTGAAATAAATATACACATAGTAACTTATTAAAACTTTTTTTTTTTTTACAATTTTTAGAGCTGCCATATTTAGGCATAACTTAATATTTCCTAGAAGCAGTTTTGTTTTTGGTCCTTTCAAATATTTTATCCCTTTAATAAAAAATTTGATTACTTCTAGGATGCCTAAGTATAGTATTTCTCCTACCCAGTCAGTTTTCTGGCAACCAATGTTTAAACACCAAGTACATTTATTTCCTGTGCAATTATTAAATAAATACAACCAAATGTCTGTATTTAATAATCCACATAAAACTAAAAAGTGATAAAAGTCCTTTTCCATTTTTTTCTTTGTTGCTCTCACATACAAGCCACAGAAACTGTTTTAATCCGCCAGAATTTTAGCAATGCTTTTGGTGCAGTATTTATAGCAGGATAACTGGGGACACAGTGCCATAATATTTTGGACAGCTATTGATGTATTTATTATTATGTATTTTTTTGTGGTGACAATTTTAACAGTAGAAGTCCTCTTAATCAGACGACTAGGGCCAGATTGCAAAATAGCTGGTTAAACCAAGCTTTTCTGTAACAAGCAAACAAAACCAAAGAAATACTTTAAAACATTGCAGTACAGTGCTCTGCAAAATGTTTACTGTTAAAACAATGATAATAGACAGGTGTCAACAGATATCTTTCACACAACAGTGACTAAGAGGTCTTTATTCTTTTATATACCTTGTTAGAAAGGCCAATGACATAGGTATAGCATGAGGAGTCACTTACTACCCTGCTTAGTGGTTGGTCTAACTGAGCCCGGATTAAGAGGGCTCCTACTGTAGATGTATAAGCCTTGCAAACAGGCATTAATATGTGGACCCCCACATACATTTTAAGACACTCTTGAACCTAAGTCTAAACACCAACAATAATCTAGGTTTAGTTCCCAAAGGGATACATTCCATACTACTGACTGATGCTTATCTGTCTCTGGTGATAACATAACACCAACAACTATTGGGAATTAAAGATCGAGAAATAAAATTCAATTATCAGGTTGCTGCATTAGAAAAATCTCGTAAAAAGAATTTGTAATATTTATATGTAAAGGATGAAAATAATTATTTGGCATAATAATCAAATTTTTTTAATTATGTAACATAAATTGGTTTAGGTAACGTGTACAATCTTAAAGTGTACTCGATTTGGCACAATTGCACAGTCATCAACCAATCAAAACAATTATTTTACATATACATAATTTGTTCCATTTTTATGAAAGTATTTATTAAAGAGACATTTATTATATAAAGTAAAGGTAAATCGCAAACAATAAAAATATGCTTAACTGGAAATAACTTCAATAGAAGGATGCAGTGTCTCATACCGGCGCCAGTGAGGCTATCCTTCATGCAGTTTTCTATAGTCATAATTTATAATAACCGTATTTTTGTTTAACCTTAAGATCAACCTCTAATACTTTTAAAAATAATTACGTCTCGTGCTCTGTGAATTTTGAGGTAGAGACAGGTTTTTTAGTTACAGTCCAGTTGAGCGTCAGCCTACATTATCAGTGCGAGATCTAATTTAACAAGTGGATATATACAGAAATAAAATGGTCGAAGTTTATTACTAAGCTTCTTCTTCAGCTGGAACTTCATCATCCTCAGCAAATTCGCCTTCTTCTTCAGCTGTTGCATCCTGTAAAATAAAAGTAATTATTAACACAGTCCAAAATAAATTCAAAATTTACATAATTAAAGTCAGGGCAAAGAAGTCAAATATGTTAATTAGAATATGATTCATACTTGATATTGTTGATATTCAGACACAAGATCGTTCATATTTGACTCAGCCTCAGTAAATTCCATTTCGTCCATTCCTTCTCCGGTATACCAGTGAAGGAAAGCTTTCCTCCTGAACATGGCAGTGAATTGTTCAGAGATCCTTTTAAATATCTCCTGTATGGCAGTTGTGTTTCCAATAAAAGTAGCAGACATCTTAAGACCTCTTGGGGCTATGTCACAGACAGCTACTTTCACATTATTTGGTATCCATTCAACAAAATAGCTGAAACAAGGTATAATAAAATAAAAGCATGAATAGATTTTTATGCAATAACAAACTGTTATCATAGTAAATGTATGCGTACACTCTGTAACATATATCTTAACTTTTGACAGAAAAAAACGACAAAAATAGGGTGAGGAGCCAATGAAAGCTCAAGATGTTAACCTTTTAATGCTCGGTAGTCCATATTGGGACCCCCAAAAAATGCCAGTAAAGCCCACAGTTCAAATTATAAATAATTAAAATTAAATAATCAATTAAATTAATTAGGAGGGTGGTCCCCAGGAATACCACCTAGCGTTTAGAACATAGTGCAATTTTTATACCCTGGCGTTAAATTCTAGGTCAGGCTAACTAAGCAAAAAAAAATTCACTATTAGATAGGCCCTCTTATTTTAAAATCCTGAGCTCTCATTGGATCCTTACCCCATTTCATTGATATTCCCATTTGATATGTCAACACACTAAAACTCATTTGGCGATTACTGATAAATGGCTTTATTTTTTTCCTTACAATGGTAAGCCAATCTAAATGTTAAAAATGAGGTCCCAAAGTACTAAACTAACCATAACTTTCCAACATTTTACCTAGAGCCGGTTTTAAGTCAGTTTTGGCGCAACTAGGGCTGTGTATTGGCGGCTCCTCACCCCATTTTTGTCGTTTTTGGGCATCCAAGTTGAGTTGGTCGGGCCCCAATTTTTTAGATTAAAGTAGATTTTGATGAAAACATAAATGGCGCCCACCTGACAAATTATAAGAATGAGCTGTCAATAATGACAAAAAGGTAAGTAGAAAAAAAAATCGAAATTTCCAAAAAGTGGTACCTTATTTTTCACGCCAACTTCAAATTCACCTATGCTCGCCCAATCAAAGCTAATAACCAAAAAATTATATTTTTTTGTAATCAGCTCGACGTACCCTTTCATATGATACCCCACACGGTCTCAAAAAAAATGTAACCCCAAAGTTTTTGAAAAAAATATTTCTTTTTAGTCGCTACATTAATTTATAAAATGTGTGGGTAGGTATTATGCACATAAATATATGCCAAATTTCAAAGTGTTGGGATAAAAGGTGTAGCAATGAGACCAGGTGACACAAGGACAGAGGGACAGACAGACACACAGAGAAAAATATAAGGGTCCTTAGTTTTGCCTATGGACCCTAAAAAGGTGCCGGGTTTTGTTTACAATAATATTTCACATTTCAGGTAATATTTCACGACTGTTTTAAAACTTAAGTATCTTTTAAGCAATTTAGTTTTTATACCTTTACAAAGAAAATGAAAAGTTCTTGAGGGAGAAACATTTTCACTCACTCTATCTTAACCTCTTACTTGATAGTGAACTAAAGTTACACTACTTGGACCGAGTATAGGTAATCCTTTATAATTTTGGTCCTTTTTAATTTTACAGTTTATGTTTCAAAAATGTCTAAATTTATACAAACGAATGTTTCATTGACTCCTGAAACTAAAATACTGGATTGTTACGAGTCTGGAGAATCCCAAATGTGAGGGGGAACTACAGCAATTCGGAAAAGAAATAGTGACACATTTTTAACTTTAAAAACTATTTGGCCTGTACGCTACAGGGCAAAAAAAAAAAATGCAAGCTGCATTCTTAGAAACTTTGTTCAGTTTAAGAATAGAAAATTCTTTATAATATAAATAAAATTATATTATAGATTATTCTTATTTATTCTAATTCACGAAAGTAATCCATTGCAGAGTTAGAGTGAATATAAACAAAACAAGTGGAGAAGATTAAAAAGTGAGTTAGTTTAGTAAAGTTTTGGTTCAGGCCTTCCACTCCGACGGTGTTCTCGGCCTAGCAAGGAGGTTACAAAAATGTTGTTTTAAACTAGGCATCGCGTGGCTCTATCATTGAAGCGAGTGTATTGCAATAAAATACTGAATATTGAAATTTGTCAATCATGATGAAGTCATAAGTGGAAGAGGGTAGTGTGAGGTGGAGTGGGGGTACTCGGTACAAAGCTTTACTTCCTAAACAAACCTACACACAACACGACTATAAGAATCTTAACCACCCGTCATAGCTTTTAAACTAATATTATAAATGTATCACTTCATTACTCAAATACTACTGCTTGTATCAAGTTGAAATTTTACATACTTGTTTCAATTGCACTTTAGACGATGTATATGAAGTTTTATTAAAATCGTTACGTTAGAACGTAAGATATCGGTAAAAAGGTTGTTTTCTCTATTTTAAACGTTTAGGTCCGCTTTAATAGTTTTAACGATCTTTATTAATTCATAGCAGTGTCGTTGTTGGTTTTACTAAAAAATGTTATTGAAAAAAAATGTTCGTCTCATCGAATAGGTGATGATAGAATTTTTTCCCGTCCTGAAATTCCAATTTTAAATTTGAAGCTCACGTTTACGCGAGCATTGCGCGCCAACTCTTGGACGGATCACACTGTCCAACGAACTTAGCCTGAGTATTAGTTAGAGGATCATGTATACCAAATTTCAACTAAATCGGTCAACTTTTACTCAAGTTATCGTCACACGCGTAAACGTTACTGACAGACAGACAGACAGACAGACAAGATGCATATTTCGTTGAATGTAAGAAGCTCGCTTCAATAAATGATATTAATGTATTATTTATTGTTTAAGATCTGTCCTTTATAACTCATGCCATTATACTTTGTTATTCTGACAGCGCGGGAAAATCGAAAAAAAGGGAGGGGAGTCAATGAGAGCTCGAAATTTTGGCGGGTAGTAGGTTGGGCCAACTAGGCAAAGGCAAACAAAAATACAAACAACATAATCTTAAGAAACCACCTAGTGGTTTTATTTTTCCCTCACATAGGTTGGCCGATCTGAGCTGTCAGGTTTACAAAGTATAAAATAATTTAAAGTTTAAAGAGATGTTAAAAGTTAAAAGTATGAGAGCTAGGCACTGATGAGAGCTGGCCAGGACACTGGTCTTGCTTCTACTAGTTGAAAGTTGATAGGGCGAGAGTAGGCGAGTTTGAAAATAATGTGAAAAAGTCCCCCCCCCCCCTTCTATCTTGCTTATATAAAGTGCAAAAATTCTGAAAAAAATCCTGAACATTCTTCGACCAAAAGTAAAGATACCTCTTTTTGGAATTTTCGAAAAAAATATTATTTTTGATGTGAAACTTCTTTGGCGGCGGTAGAGTGAATTTTTTCATATAGTGACATCGTGTAACGAAGTTTGCGATTCGAGACTCGATTAAATAACTCTATATTTATTTAAAGACCAGCAAATCAAAACAAACATTGTGTTGCGCCAGCATCGTTGTATTTATATTTGTTGACATAGTAACAAATACTTGGTCTTGGTGTCTTGGTGTGTTTATATTTGTGAATTGTATTTAATTATATTGCTTTTGCGTTCGTATTCGTTCCGTTTTGTTATAACTTAAGATTACGACTCTGAACAAACATTTTTTTTTTGAAGTGAAACATCTTTAGTGGCGGTAGAGTGAATTTTTTATATAGTGAAATCGTGTAACGAAGTTTGCGATTCGAGACTCGTCCAAGTGGAACATTTCTATTTAAAGACCAGCAAATCAAAACAAACATTTATTTTTATTGGAATAAATGAGGTTGCCTTAGCGTATCAATATATATATTTTTTTTTCAATTAAATTTCCATTTACCTACGTCCTATCGTCCTATTAGCCTCCTTCCCTTAATGGGAAAAATTTTAGAAAAACTCATCCTTCGAAGAATCTATCCTATTATTACATCCTTAAAAATAATCCCAAATCATCAATTAGGCTTCCGTTCCCTCCACTCAACAGTTCAACAATGTCACAGAGTTGTTGACATAATTTCCTCCTCCCTTGAGCAGAAAAAGTACTGTTCGGCTGTCTTCCTGGATGAAGCCCAGGCTTTTGACAGAGTTTGGCACGCCGGCTTACTTTGGAAACTCAAGGGCATCCTTTCCCTTCACCTATTACCTTATCCTAAAATCCTTCCTCGATGAACGTACTTACCATGTTTCCTATAATCATTCCACTTCCTCGATTTATTCTGTTAAAGCAGGTGTACCCCAAGGAAGCATCCTTGGTCCAATCCTATATTCCATATACACTTCTGATATTCCTGAACATCCTGACACCACACTCGCATCTTTTGCCGATGATAAATGTATTTTAGCGTCTCACAAATCATCCAGAACTGCTTCCGACCATGTACAACAACATCTCTCACTCATAGAAGCATGGCTAAACAAATGGAGGATTAAAACTAACGAGAATAAAAGCATCCATGTAACATTCAGTTTAAGACACGGCAACTGCGAACCTGTATTCCTAAACCAAACTCCTATTCCTCACTCTAGCACTGTCCGCTACCTCGGGATACACCTGGATCGGCGTCTAACATGGGCACACCATACAAAACTCAAACGACAAGACTGCAACAGACGTTACAAACTTTTATACAGACTCCTACACCATACATCGAAACTCAACATGCATAACAAATTACTCATTTATAACACCATAATTAAGCCCATATGGTCATACGGCATTGAACTTTGGGGTTGCACCAAGCGTTCCAACTCCTATCGTATCCAAACCATCCAATCTAAAATCCTAAGAAGAATAACCAATGCTCCTTTCTATGTATCCAACCTTATCCTCCACAGAGACCTTAAAGTCCCATTTATTCGTGACCTAGCCTCCTCCCGATACAAAAGCTTCCATGACTCCATATCCCACCATCCTAATCCTTTAGTCCAAAACCTATCATCTCCATCCATTCCACAAAACCCTCCTCGACGCCTAAAGAGGCACTGGCCGCGTGACTTATTAAACAATTAACATGTAATTCAAAAAAAAAAAAAAAAAAAAAAAAAAATCAAGTTATTAAATATTATGAGTACTATCGATGGATAACTTCTCATCTCATGTCACATCACAAGTCACTGTAAATATTCTGAACATATCTGTATTGCTTATAACATGTACTAATGTAGTCGCAATAATCTAATAAACGAAAAAAAAAAAAAAAAAAAATTCCCATAACCATATCTTAATCCTGAAATAATAAATTCGTCAAAAAATGAAAGAGAGCAATGCATTCTAGAACTTAAGTTTCACTTCTAATGCGTGAGAGCCTCACATATATTTTTTTTTGGAATAAATGTGGTTGCCTTAGCGTAGCAATATTTTTTTTTTTCAATTAAATTTCCCATAACCGTTTCTTAATGCTGAAATAATAAACTCGTCAAAAAATGAAAGAGAGCAATGCATTCTAGAACTAAAGTTTCACTTCTAATGCGTGAGAGCTTCATACTTTTTTTTTTTTTTTTATTGACAAAATACGTTTTTTTTTATAATTATTGTCTTTTGGATGTATTTATATGTTTATAGTCCGGTTCACTGGCAAAAAATACTTTATCAGAAGTTTGTTTTGAGAAATATCGGACCCATAGGATAGTTCAAGTTCAAAGTTCAAAGTAGATGTTTTAGCATTTTAAAAAGCACCATCAATAGGTACTACTTAAACAATACAGTTTTGCCTACGGACCCTCGCTGTGGGTATGGCAGTTTATATAAGAAAAACGTAATTTAATATATGTTTTACGAGAAGTGAGTATTACAACAACACACTTTCATCGTTTTCCTCACGATTATTTCCTATAGAACCGGGAGCCGAGCGCCCATGGCGCTCGAAGGGAAGAGCGATTTTTTTAAACTTGCTAGAAACTCTAGCAACAAATTTTAGATCAGAATTAAGCAAACTTTTAATACCGACCCCTATTTAAAAAGATAATATTCACCTCTAGAACCCTTAGTATCATAAATTCCAAGCACCCAATGCTCACTACCTCCTACTAATAAACTTGTCTGATGTGAAAAGGTATAAAAACAACGTCAAAATCTTAAGGCCATACATATAAGTACTTTGATACAACCTTTTCTTCGTGTATAATGAGTTGTTCAACGTCTGCATTTGGCTCTGTGAAATTTTTAGTTTCAATTTTAATTGGATTGTTATTAGTCAACCTTAGTTAAAACGTTGAAACAATCGCCAAACCACATCTTGAGAACAATATGGGTTTTTAAATATCATATATATAATCAAGCAGTGTCCCGGCGACGACGGCACCGGCGTACTTCATAATGATTTGTTATTGATAAGGCAAAAGGCAACCATTATTCTAAAAATAATCAAGTACATTTTAGGTTTAGGGATTCGTAGATGATTAAGCATATCCGTTGTATAATTTTTTTTTTTTTTTGACCTCGGAGGTCCCTGGTTCGATCCCCCGGGGGTTAATCGGTAATAACGAAAAGGTAAATTACATTTTTTTAGGAAATTTTCATCGCCCCACAATCTGTAAAAGTGATGGGTTTTATGAATTATTTCAAAATTTTAGGACCTGCCGTTATATATTGGTTCGGGAGGGGGGGGGGGGGGGATTTTTTTGGGTATACGAATTTTAACTTAATAAAACAAAAAAGAATGCAACATAATACAAAAAAGCATATATATATATATATATATATATATATATATATATATATATATATATATATATATATATATATATGCTTTTTTGTAACAATATATATATATATATATATATATATATATATATATATATATATGTATCCTACTCTTCAGCAGCTTTCATTTGATACCCCACTCGAAAATTAAAAAAAATATCAATTTTTGAGTTTACTACGTTTTTGCGAATTGCGCATGCGCATATTTAATTTTTAACTTCTGTATATTTTTCCTGTGGTCAAAAAGTTGCGCCAGTGTTTCAAATTTAACATCACCCTCGGTATAAGGGTTTTAAGAAGTATCTACGAAACCCTAAAGACAAATGTTTGTTTTGATTTTTTGGTCTTCAGATAGATATAATAACTTATCTAAATAGAGCCCGACAATTTTATCAAAACAAACATTTGTTTCTCATAGTTTCATTTACAATCGAGTCGTGTCCCGACGATGATGGATTTGTTTTTGCTATGGCAACCACATTAATTCCAATAAAAATAAATGTTTGTTTTGATTTGTTGTTCTTCAAATAACTTAGTAATAGTAGCCGACAATTTTATCAAAACTAAACATAAATTATTAACATAAAATATTTTTGATTTTTTATGTATTGAAAGGTGTCACTTTTTGATAATGACATGTAAACAAATAATGCGCTTTCTTATTACACTAAGCCAACCGTCCCGTGATTTTGTTTATCTTATAGGTGACCTGTTTAATTTTTCTGCATCTGTACTTCTTTACTTGTACCCGTAAAGGCCCGTTTACACGCTCAAGCAATTTGCACAAACCTGGTTTATACAAGCCAGTTTGTGCAAGTAAATCATTGCGTGTAAACACAGGCATGAAGTTTGCGCAAGCCAAACTGAATGTCTATTTCATTCAAGCATTCAAGTCATTTGCACAAACTGGCTTGCGCAAACCAGTTTGTACTGAAATGGCTTGAGCGTGTAAACCGAGCTTTAAAGGCAAAAACCTTAACAACTCCCTTGATATTGGGCCCGTCCCTTACACGTGGGCATATCGATGGCTCGGTTTTGATTCGGTGTAAGCGAGATCCCAGTTACAGAGTTTTGTCCTTTTATAAGTTAAAGATAAGTAATTAGTATTTTTTTAAGTCTGTATACTTCCTTGAAAGATCATCAGCCACGAAAGTAATCCATTCAGCCCCCACTGGTTCTAGACTTCTCTTATCTCTATACTTGAACGCATTGATTTTCTTATCACAGTATCAGTATTAGCTAAAGCTGTCGTATTGCGACAAACTAACTCCCCCCCCCCCCTTCGTGGTGCCGAGGGCGGAGCTCACATCGTCAAATATTAATGAATTCCTGGGCAAATAATCATATTCTCGAAATATGCGATCATAAGGTTAATTACTTGCAAAAATTAATTAAAATAGGAGAAATACATAATTTAATAAACATTCTAAAGTAAAAATTATTCAATTATCTATAATCTAATTTGTCGTACTTAAATCAGCAGAAACTGCTATGACGGTCAATAAACGATTTCATGAGTCACAATTTCGCTTTAACGTAGTAATCTTATAAATGCAGTTGATAAGATTTAGGCAGTTGATATTTATCAGCTTCGAGCTGACCGACTATTTATTTGTCAAATTAAAACGGTAATGTATTTACTCCTACTTTATGTTCATTATAATTTTTAAGTAGTTTACGCCCTGCATGACCATTAAGAAGAACCAGTAAATAAGTTGGCCGCCGTTCCCGATCTGTTATTCTTGCTCATTTGCCCTTTATTACATTATCCTAGTGCAAACGCAGCCCCCCTCTCCCAGATTCGTCCCTGAGTAGGAAACACGTGAATACCCAACGTTTTACAGCTAATTTTATTATTAAAAAGCTTTTTTTTTAAATTTTGCTGCATGTTGGTTATTTTGCTGACACATTGAACTTTTGCTGACACTGATATTTTGATGTCACTTCATTATTTTGCAAGAGTTAATTATGTTAGAAAAGAATCAAGAAAAATACATTTTGCAGATTGAAAACAGTACAACAATGCTTAATTTTGCTGCCGTGGGTAGATATAGTAAATTTACAGGAAAAACGTGATTTACAAACAAAATAAAAACACGAGTTTGTAGTGATAATTACCCTGAATTTTTGTTTTGAACTCCAAGCATTTGTTCGTCGACTTCCTTCATTGACATCATTCCTCTAAATATGACAGCTACTGTCAGGTATCTTCCGTGTCTAGGGTCACACGCTGTCATCATATTTTTGGCATCAAACATCTGGAATGAAATAAATGTCATATAAAATGAGCATTTTTTACACGCTTTATATTAGCTTCACTTGTTTGTTAGGGAAACTTTTTTGTCAGGGGCACATCTTTAATTTTAAATACATCTTTATTTTTAAATATACATAAAATTATCGCCTATAATTTGCAAGGGAATCTGTGAAGTCGAAGAGATGGTAGCGTACTCGCCTGAAACAAGGTCCAAGCAATGACATTAACTCGCGAGACATACTTAAAATCACATCTTACCTCGAATAGATGTGAAAAGTAGCCGATTCCTCCATCCAACCCGTAATAAACCAATGAAGTGGTATTGTTTAGACAATAATCGTAATATATCAAAAAAGGTTAAGAAAATATTGTAATAAATATTACTAAACTTGTAAAATTAAAACAAATAAGTAAATACCTGCTGTGTGAGTTCAGGTACTGAAAGTGCTCTGTATTGTTGGGACCCCCTAGCAGTGAGAGGCGCAAAGCCAGGCATGAAGAAGTGAAGTCTAGGGAAAGGTACCATATTGACAGCCAATTTCCGTAAGTCTGCATTAAGTTGACCAGGAAACCTTAGGCAAGTCGTTACACCTGACATTGTTATCTGTGAAATTTCGTAATATTGAGTACATACATAAAATACAAAACAGTCTGCCAATTAGTTCAGCACATAGCTTCCTCGCGTACTTTAATGATGTTATGATTTTAAAAACCAGTACATATTGATTAATTTATTTAATCCCCTCCCCCTTTTTCAAATCTGTTAAAATTACTTTACAGTTAATAAAATAATTACAGAGATGGTTAAATTAATATGGGATTGCCTTCTTTTTATTTCGCTACAACTAATAAAATTAATTATAACAAGCAGCTTGTTCGCATAAGGTAAATACTGCAAAATACATCACAGATTAGGAGATCCCACCCAGTGGCGGTACGCCAATAATTTGGATTACAATAATATTAGTCTCCCCAGATGGTCACGGGGCCATTCTCTCTTTAAGGTCTTTGCCCACTAGAACGTATCAAACTATGACCGTAATAGGTCCGTGTCAGGCACGAAAAAAAGTTCTCCGTTCACTATACTATGCCCACTGCAACGGATCAACAGCGTTCTATACCCGTGTGCAACGCGTACAGTCCCCGTTTGGTAGCCGTTTCAGTCCTGTTCGTTCTATCGGTCAGTACATCCAGGCACGTTGCCGAGAGTACTACTACTTGTGAATTGTGAATTTTCTTTAAACAAATATGGCCGTTAGGAAATTATCTTTACGCGAATTGGCATTGATTGTCATAATTTTGGATGAGGAAGAGGAAAAAGGCGTCTCGTCGGTTTCCGAAAATGTCCCGTTTGTTGGAAAAATGGGATATTTTCCAGGTGTTTTATATTTCCAGAAATAATTGTCAAAAGGGCAGACATCGCGGCCCGCTACCCCTATCAGAGTTTCCAGTTTATTCTTTCAGCTAAAAAAAGGGGCTTCGACACCCCCCCCCCCGTAAATTCCAATGTCCCGTTTTGGACTAAACTTTTTTTCTAATCTATGGTCACCCTACCGTCTGCACACCCTGGTTTGGCAACGTTGCGTATCATGCACGGAGCGGGAGCGTTCCGTCACATACAAAATATTCTCTCCGACCAATTATGGGTTGAACGGGTATGGTACGCTACGGTGTTAGCCGGTGACGGAACGGTCTAATGGGCGCAGTCCGTAACTAATCTATACGAAGAATATTTTTTTGCATGTGTCGGTACGGTTACGGTCCAAGTATGATACGTTCTAGTGGGCAAAGGCCTTTAGGCGTCGCCTCGGATTACCAATAACATGAAAAGAGGAAAAGGATAGGTTTTAGGAGAAGAGAATAAAAGGCCAAGCTTGGTGTGGATGCCCTTTAACGAAAAGATGCTAGGATATGGACACAGGGAACATTTAGGATAACGTTATGTTACTAACGTGGCCACGTAGGAGGGAGCATTACATAGTTTTCGAATGATTTAGGATTGAGTTCGAGTTCGTACGTCCAAATAGGCTTTATCGTTATTTTTTTGTTAGAGATAAATTAGATCTTTTGTCCCAAATTCTGATTAGAGTCTTGTATCGTATTTTTATGTCCGTTCGTTTTAGTCTTAAATGTAAGTTTCAGGTGATTCTTCGGTCTTAGTCAAGTCCTAAGTACCGGACTTAATTCGAAACTGGAAATGGATAATTATATAAATAGACTGGAGGACAAACGTGACGTGACCTGCATACTTTTGTCTCAGTTAAACTTAATTCGCCATTTTTGTTCCAATTGTTGTTGAACGTGTTCCTTGAAGAAAATCAGAGGCATGGTTGGCATTTGGATTTACCGAAAGGACTGCATCGTCCAGTGGCGATCCTGGGGGGGGGGGGGCTAAGGGGGCTTAAGCCCCCCCAGAAACCAAATTAGCCCCCCCAGGAAATTATTTTTTTACATTATAAAAATGATTTCCGTTGTAGCATCTCAATAAATTCAATCTTATTTTTTTAACTTAATTTTTTATTCATTTGTTTTTTTATTTTAGGGAAAATTATGAAAGGTTATGGTTAGTTTAGGTTAAGGTTAGTACTTTTTGACCTTCCATCATTGTCACATTTAACTTGACACTTTGTGTATTTAGAAAAAAGAAAATTCTGAATTTATCGAGACGCTACAACCGGAATCGTTTTTACAATGTACAGAGATACTGTAAAAGACAAATTCTGTAAAAAGGAACAGTTTAAAAAAAAAATGAAGTAAATAGGACAGTGCGAAATAGGTGGGCCATATAGTGCAATTTTACCAATTGATGTTAAAAGAGAACACTTTATCTAAAGTTTTTCTTTATCAAATTTCCTAGCCCCCCTCCCCCCCTGGGGGGCTAAAATAGCTCGACCACCCCCAAAATTAAAAGTTCCGTTTTGCCATAAAAATCAAGTTTTACATAACTTTTGAATAAATTACACAGTTTATTATAGATTTGAAGTAATATTGCATAATTGCTATTGACTCATCTATTTAATATACAATGATTAGGTGCGCAACTTTTATTATTTTAAAATCGATTTTAAATTTTGTTTATTAAAAAGAAAATAATAGCCTGAGATTATATAGGACTTTTGTCCACTAAATGAATTATTAGTTATTGATTTTTTTAAAAAAAAATTAACCTGATAACACAATTTAGTGAATTGCTAGACGTTTTCCGTACTTTGTCAAAAAAAATGTCAAGTGGATATAGCTGCTTTTGGAATTCAGCTACTCAAACATATTTTTAAAAAAAACCCTTTCAAGATATTTTTATGAAACTTGACAGATGTCTTACTAACTCCGATATCTAAAATTTCCAAAAATATTAGTTTTAAAATTTATCAAATTTCAAAATGGTGGCCATTTAAAATTTGAAAAGTCTAATTCCATGAAAACCAGTAGGTAAGAAGAAATTTTGCATGAGACAAAAGTTGTAGAACTTTTTAATGCAAATCTAACGATTCCTTATAATTATTGAAATCGGTTCATAAATAAATAAATTACGGTACATTAAAATATATACTAAACCCACGATATATGAGGGGGCTTTAGCCCCCCCAGAACTTTTGACCTAGGATCGCTACTGGCTTCCTCATCGGCAAAATAGTAAATGGATGTGGAAGGATATTCTGGAATTACAGCTCTATAAATAGACAATAGGATTGGATCTTGGAATCTCATGAATCAGTCTTGAGGTGAACCTGAGAGAATAGGAAAGGAATTTGAGTGACAGGAACTCTCTCGAACGACAAAATTCCTGTCATTAAGATTGGTGGTAATAGGTTAGGGGCAGGTTTCCCTTGAGTAACTCCCCCTTGAGGTTTCCCTGGAGCCAAACTCTTATCTGTGGGTAACTTTCGACATACATACCATCCAAATTTCTGAAAATCGGATGAGTTATTTTAAAGATTTAGGTGTAGATAAATGTACGTTTGAGCAAATGTGGAAAATAAACTAATGAGCACAGAAGATTGAAATTAGGCTAATCATGACCTACAATCCAAATTTGATTAAAATCAGACAAGCAGTTATTATAATACGTTGGTTCGAAAAAATGATGAAATTGACAAACTAAAAAAGACAAACCGACAGACACGGGACCAAAAATGATTCTTGACGTATTTTTTTTTTTTTTTTAATTCGGAGACAACAAAATTCGTTCTCAAGATCGATCACATAGCCTCTATTACCTTCGGTAAGCCCAGATTCAAAAAACATAAACATACAAATATTTATTAATTAAAATTTAAAATAAGTTATCAATTGTACCGAGACAAGATGATTAAGGTCGCCATATGACGGAGAAGTAAGTTTTAAAGTCCTGAAGCAAATGTCGTAGAGTGCTTCATTGTCTATACAAAAGGTTTCGTCTGTGTTTTCAACTAACTGATGAACAGAGAGTGTAGCATTGTATGGCTCAACAACAGTGTCCGATACCTAAACAAAATAAGAAGTTATTGTTATTTATAAGTATTTTATTAAGTTTAACTCAATTGAAGAATCCTTAATGTAGCAGAAGAAGGTAATGTAATTAATAATACCTTAGGAGAGGGAACTACGCTGAATGAATTCATTATACGATCAGGATATTCTTCCCTAATTTTTGAAATGAGAAGTGTTCCCATACCGGAGCCGGTACCTCCTCCTAATGAATGAGCAAGCTGGAATCCTTGAAGACAGTCACAGTTTTCAGATTCTCTACGAAGCACTTCCATAACTGAGTCGACTAGTTCTGCTCCTTCAGTATAGTGACCCTTGGCCCAGTTGTTACCTGCAATATCAAACTTGGGGTTAATAAATCAACGTCTAAATCATTAAAGATAATGTTGGTCCATATTTTTGTATGTAAAAAGAATTATAAGTAAATAAATAAAATAACTTGCCTGCTCCACTCTGACCGTAAACGAAATTATCTGGTCTAAAGAGGCGACCAAAAGGTCCCGATCTAACTGAATCCATGGTGCCCGGTTCCAAATCAACCAGGATACCACGAGGAACATATTTACTGGCTGAAAAAAATGAAACAATAAATAACGATAAAAATAATGTTAAATTCATCTAACATGTAAAAACAAAGAGTGACAGGGACTGACTGACTGATCACTAATTCTCTTACTTCCCATTGAAATAGATTTAAAATTTGATACATAGATAGAGTGTACCACAAAAGTACGGCCACTTTGATTTCGACATATTGAATTATAGCCGCCATCTTGGATTTTACCACACTATTCTCACCTTCTAGTGCACCTACAGATATGAAATTTGGTACATAATATATAGACCCATAGTAACCACAATAGGAAATTGAAGGTATCTTCACTTCAACACATGGCCGCCATGTTGATTTCAACACAAAACCGCCTTATTAAAAAAGTCTCTCAAAGTTCGAAAATTTAGAAATTTGACAACTTTAACCGTTTATCGGCCTTGATAAGTTGTAAATAGAAATTAAGAACACATTTGTTATCTAATCGATGTCTTTAAAATTACGTATAATTTGTATAGAATTGTCGACTTTTTTAACGCTTCAAAATGAGATGGAAACAATGCTTTTTACTTAAGAATTAGCAATAATAGTATTTTTGATCCGATTTCCACAATTGTTTTCAGATTTTGTACTTTTGGTTCAAACAGTGCCTATTGCACGTTTTAATCTCAAGTATAAGTGTTAACTTAACTTATAACTGAACAAGAAATTAAGTTCAACCAATCAATGTCTTAAAATAAAATAAATAATAACAAAATAAAAATATAATATAAAAATAAAAATTATACAAGAACATGGACTATAGACCACTTGGCCAGCAGACGGACGCCGGCTTGCCATAGAGGCTAGCCGAGAACGGCCAGTTAATAACCATGACAAATGTTTGTTCTGCAGAATGATCACAATGGTTCCGTCACCTTCGGTAAGCCCGGAAGTAATATTGTAGTAGTAACAGTATTTAAAGTAGAGCGCTTTAACGATATATTTATCAATTAACAATCTTAGAAAAGAAAGTGCCAAACAACTTTTCTATAATAACTTTTTCCCCTTGTATCTTTGATTTCTTATTGTATCGTTTTCCCCCTATAACGCGATTAAGCACAGTCCCTAATTATTACAACAAACTTATTTTTTATCTGCTCAATAGATGTTTATTTTAATATAATTTTTTATTATCTTGGTAACTTTATCTTACCTGCTGCTTCATTGTAGTAAACATTTATTCTTTCTAATTGAAGATCGTTATCACCATGATAATTTCCGTTGGGATCAATTCCATGCTCATCAGATATAATTTCCCAAAACTGTAACAAAATTCAATATTATTAATTTATGATTCGAAAATAATTAATTAACAATAATTAGGAGTAATCAGCAGAAAAATAGGTGTATTCTCGTATGCTTTTACTAGGAATCCGCAATAAATCGCTATCCTACCGGAGGATAGGAAGACCTTGATCTTTATGTTGACTCATTTTATTTAGATACGTTGTGATTGGAGGGACTGTTGCGATGGCCGCAAAGCGATTATCGATTGTCTGCTCTACGAGCAGAGACTCTAGCGATAATAGCTCAAATAAAAACGGAACCATATAAAACAAGATTAAGCATTACTCTGCGATGATTGATCCATAATAAGCGCTCTGCAGTCATCGTAACAGTCATTCCTTTCACAACGTACCTTTAATTAACATAAGAAAAAATCGCGGCTGACGCCTTTAGAGCCTATCTCTAGATTTAGGCAGCTCCCTGACTTGTCGGTACGGTATCGGTGCGGTACCGGTAAGCTCGTATACGCTCGGTACAGATTCTTTACCGAGCGCCTATATATTAATGGGTCCTCCCTGACTAGGGGGGTATGCGTGGTAGCTGTAGCGGGGCGGTAAGGGATCGGATACAGAGAGTCGGTGCGATCAAGTAGTAAAAACAGAAGCGGTAAAGTACTATCTTCTTCTGACGACGACATAATCACACCACAACACTACCGTTACTGCAAGATTCCACCGAAAGTATACCGACAAGTGGGGAGATTAAGGCGGTATCGGTAAGCTATCGGTAAATCAGGAAATACCGCATACCGATACCGAACCGACAAGTCAGGGAGAGGCCTAATCTTTTGTATCATCCTCAAAATGACGTTTGAATAGAATTAACTGAAAACATGCAGAGATAATAAATAAACGAATACTTTCCATGAGGCTTATACTACTATGAACTCTAACCTGCTAAATCGATCATAACTTTAACTACCTAATCCTATTAAAAAAATCGATGAAACCATTAATATTAAAAGTAAGCAAGAAAGGTAAATGTATATCAAATTTGAATTTAGGAGAATAAGAATATATACACTTATATATTTGACAAATTTTATATTGAACTATTAAACTAGTTATAAGAAGATTGGGAAGAAACAAAAAGTATTCTTTATTATTCAATGAAAGCAATAAAAATAAAAAATAAATAAATGGATGTGACCAACATTACACTTCGTAGAAACGCAAATCCTTGTTACCTATCTGAACAATAACACGTCCTTATACCATAATTTATATAAATATAGATTATGGCATAATATTGCGTGTTTACATACATTGTATTTTTCTAAAGATTATATACCCTTTAAAGCATTTATTAAAATCCCTTTGAACAAGTGGTATAAAAAATTGCACCCAACAACATAAACTTTTAATTTGCTTATTGATTGTAATGAACTTATAGATATTTACGATAACAGAGTTCTGTATATGAAGACATTTTACTATTACTCAATTTTACCTGTTATGAAATGTGTATCAAACCTGTCTGTAAGGCAACAAATCATCATATGACTTCCCTTTTTTTGTTTTGCATTGTTTATCATCTAATCATAGTTTTACAAAATGTATGATAGGGTCAACTGATTGGTGGTCCAAAGTTTCTGGCTTTATATAAAATAATTAAGTATACATTTATAATTCATTAAATTGATTCTAATCTAAATGGCTGAATTATTTTTAAACTTTTCTGACATGAGACCGCTTTGTCTTCTTTTCTATATTATATTTTATAAGTGGACAATGAAGTGACACGAGTGTCTTGCACCTCTGCTTCCCCAGTTCTGGTGTCCAGACAGCCCCATCCTGTTGGGATTGCAGACTGTCTACTGCATTGTGTTTGATTTACCTAAAAGTAAGTCCTAATTAAGTCCTAAATTATAACACATATTTTTTGTTCTCCCCCCCCCCTCCCTCCCCCTTTGCATACATTTAAGAATCTTTTGCGTGTTGGTAGCTTTAAAGTTTCGTCTTTAACCCTTGAACCCTATTCAGGAAATGAACTAGAAACAACGTTTTCGCTACCCTACCTATTGTTCAACCACCCTTAACCAAGTAACCAAACAAATCGAATAGAGGTCGACACACTTAACGAACTGTATCGACCTCAATTCGATTTGATTGGACTTCCCCTTCACTTATCGTGTCATCGATACGATAAACAAAAGCTACTTCTAGAAGCAGAGAGTCAAGTATTGGGAATGCCCTTATTGGCAATTATGAACACTTTCAAAGTATGGATTTAGGACCACACAATTAGAAAAACCTTTAGTACCACACTTATAAATAGCGGTGAATTAATAGAGAATTAGATCAGAGGTCGTAAATACAAACAACATATTTATCATGATGTGTGACAGCTACTTGTATTATATATATCAGCAAGCGAATTTTTTACCCAGAAGTGTATGTTTGTTTGAGTATCTTGAATATATAAATCAAGTTTAAGAATTCAGACATTTTGGCGTCCATTATTAAAAATCTTACGCGGGGCGTATCGAAACTTTCCTTACCAAATATTTCCAAAATAGCAGCAGATATTAAGTTAAAATATGAAAGAATTATTTATATTATAGAAAGGTATAATTGGGGATAATATCAGCTTAATCAGCGAAATAGTATCGAAATTATTTACAATAAAGTTTCAAAGTACTAAAATTAATTACATATGTATTTCAAAATGTCAATAGATATCAAAATAAAATTTAGAGGAAATGTTTGTCCTATAAAGGGGTATAATTAGTGTAAATTTTAGCGCAGTCAGAAAATTTTTCTATCTTCTACGAAGTTTTGCTGATTCAGAAAAATGGGTTAATGACATCACAAATTTATAATTTTCCAGGCGACACATTTACATGTAAGGACTTATTTGAGAACCAAGTTTCAACTCTCTAGCTTACAACTGCGGGAGTTATGCGTGACACAGACATTCAGGTAAAAACCTCTCAAATGGTTTTAAAAACACGCACAGAACGAAAAATTACATTGAAATATCATTTTCGGATATTTTGGGTGAAAACATTACTTTTCCTCTAGGTGTTACGAAAAGTAACATTTATTTTAACAAACATGTAACTCTCAGGTATTTCAGCTGCATTATGCAAACAAATTACCAAAAAAAAGTTAAGTTATATAAAACCTGCCCCCTGCCCCTATGTTGGGCGTTCAAACATTATAATAAATAATGATCTCTTAGCCCGGGCCATATTCCGGACTTTAAAATGTCCTTGCAGTTATCCCAGCGGTTTTGTTGACAAGACATTTCTCACTTGATAAGCTAATGCCTGCATAGGCAGGCTGTGGATATTAGCCTGTTTAGGGTCGTTTATTTGTTATCACTTAATTATAAATTGAAACTTCTTGAAAACGAAGTCGATTAAAAACCTAAAAATGAAAAACTTTTCTAAGTTAAAACTTAAAATTTCATTCGGCAGGAGGATGAAATTTTGACGTTTTTTTCTCGCTTGAAGATTGAAACTAAGACCTCCTTCTTGTGTTATCTCCAAAATAATTAAATCAGACTCGTTGTGCAGCTGAACAATGGCAATTACTGCGTCTGAGGTATCTAACCATCATTTATATTAATTTAAGAAAGAAGAAAGTTAAGAAAGAAACTACGTATTATGATGTTTTTAATTTTTACTTTTTGAATTTCACGTGGCAATTGGTATCACAATATTAAGGTTTTTTGTTTTTGTACTAATTCTTATAAAAATTGGTCTATTAATAAAGATGGAATTCGTATATAACTGATATAGACATACATTCTTGTTGATAAGTTATATATTGTACGAGTATATAGTTTGGTCTGATACACAATTGGTAAACACGCTTGACAAGATATTATACGATGTTTCTCAGGTTACCTTACCAGTTGATACTGAATTAAATATATATATATATATATATATATATATATATATATATATATATATATATATATATATATATATATATATATATATATATATATATATATATATATATATATATATATTTGGTTTCTAAACCTTGCAAAGCATCACTTGGATTCCAACTAGATATACTTCCATACTGTTTTCCATCTTCCATCAAGTTATCTGATATTCAGTAGGTTTTTTTTTTACCAAGTAATATTGGTGTTGGTGTCTTTTGAACAATAAAAAATAATTAAATGGAGATTTATTCAACACTTTAGAAATAAGGTTCTCACGTAATTCAAAAAGTAGTCTCCTAATTTTTTTTAGAGCTATCATTAACATAAATATAACTTTAAATAAACGGCTTGCGTGAAGTCTCATGTAAAAAGGGTTTTGTAGGTATTGTGAACATGGAATTATTAATGGGCTGAGAAACTGCCGATAAAAAAATGCACAATCAACGTGAAAAAATCAACTTTCCTATGGGGCTCCATGAAAAATGGTCAAGAAACAGTGAACTCGATTGAAAAGTGCTTCTTATCTACAAGGAGTGCGATATGGCCTTATCACCTCTCAAAATTCTTCGGTTGTCCCTCGTTTCACAATATCTTACTAATCACAGTCAAATTTCTTATTAAAAAAAATTACTCTGATTTTTTTTTAAAATAAAAGATCAATTCGAATTAGAAAAATCGACTGGAAAATTAAAAAATGTATACAATTTTGCAATCTACTCTTCTATTCTATAACTTTCATTTGATGGCGTAGAAAAACGCGTTTAATCAGAAAGATACAGCAAAGTTTTATGCTTTTATCTATTTTGATTCAAAAGTTATTGGAACCGACCAGAGTGACTGACAGACCAGCACAGGAAAGAAACAATAACGGTTAATTTTTTTGTTTTACCAACGAAACCCAAAAAAATAACTTTTTAAGAAAGGATATGCAAGACTTTTAAAATATATATTTTTTTTTTAAAGTTTGAACATGCCCACACGAAACTAAATAAACTTTAAGTCCCCTGATATAAATAAAACCTTTTTCACAAAATTATAACTCCTTCAAAGGTAAATAGTATGGATAAAAACTGCAGCAAATGGTAATTAATTTATTGCAAATATTGGGTCAATACTAGTTCAAAGGATCTTTGCCAAATTCTATTATTTTAAAGTAGAGTTTTACACAATATCACAAAACTTGTGAACCCTTTTTTGAATTCGCTCTTTTGTGAACCTCACTATAATGAATAATATACTAATGAAAAAGAGTTAAAATCATAAAATAATATCTTAAAAAAACTCGTTTAAGTCCAAAAATAACATCTATTCACAGTTGGTGTCTATACTACTATGTATTCCATGTCTTTTTTATTTTATCTTTACACTAAAATAAATTAATTTTGATTGTCAAACGATAAAAAAAAACTCAATATATTCATAGTTCTTTAGAGCTAAAATTAATTTTACCCCATGCAAGCGTCAGAAGAAAGATTTTTTTTTTAAAAAAGAACTTTTACTTGAGGACCTTAAAAGAAGTGTAAATCCATCAAGATTATAAAAAAAAAAATCTCAGAAAAATATCTTCGTCCTCACAATACTCTTTCTTTCCAAATACTTCGTACATGAGAAAGTAAATAACTAACACTTAACAGCATAATAATAATAAATAAAAAAAATGTATACTATAATATATTTTTACCAAAAAACTATTGTGTTAACATAATAACATCCTATCATTGTAACCACCAATTAAGGGAAACACTTTTTTTGGAAGAAGTGATTGATTGCTCCTAAAACGATTTTTTCTTGGGTATTTTTTACAAGATACACCCATAAAACAAACCACCCTTAAACTTACAAGACTATAATTTAATAAAACAAAACAAAAAAACAATACTAATAAAAATTAAAAAAAAAATAATCTTCTCAAATTTGTTTTCGAGGTTTTTTCAAGCTACGTAAAGTTATAGCAAAAATGTGTGTCTAATTACACTTAATTTTTTAAAAATTAAAATTATAATAAATAAATAAATAATTAAATTATTATAAATAAATTAAATATTGGAGTGCCAGTACAAAACAATGGTTTTGTCGAAGTTAAAATGCTTGCTTCTCCATTTCTCCTGTTATAATTATAATTATTATTCCATTCCATTATCGGTGTTAGTAGGTAATGTAAAATCAATTCGACGTTATTACATGTAATTGTGTCACCGGTCATCTGTACTATACTACAGAGAAAACAGATGTAAAAATAAATGTTTTATTAGCTATGAACTATTGAAATTAATTATAAATAAGATTAGAGGGGATTTGACTGCAGTATTAAAATTACGATTAAAAAAAAAAGTTTGATACAAGGTTAGGTATATTAAATTGTATAAATAATAATAAAATAAAATCTTATCATTTGTCATATTAATTTAATAAATAATTTACACTTATCTCTAGTCTATGTAGTATTTTATTTACATTATAGTTTTACTTATGATAGTCTTTACTTTTTAAAAGGTAGTTCCATCCTTTAGGATGTCTCTTGTGTGGTAATAATAACACCGTTGGGCCTGGGTTGTGGTGCATCGGCGCCATTTTGTGTGCACGGTTATAGACTTACCCAAAATGGTTACATTTCCATAGGTTCAAAACCTGACTGCCGGTAAAACCGGCGGACAAACTACAAACGGACAGATACTAGACTAACTGAATAACCCCTTTAGGGCATTCAATCGATTTTGAGAGTAAATTGGGTTTGATAAAGTACAAATGGCTTCAAAAAATAGAGGTTTATTATAAAAAAAATTACAATCATATAATTCAAATAGCATTGGAATAAGTTCTCATTGGCAAATGTTTACTTTCATGGCGATAAAGACTGATAATAAAAATTAAAAAAATGGAGAAAGAAAACCTAATTTACTTATTTTCACTTTTTATAAATCAAAGTATAAATAATTAAAAATACCTACATTAATTTAGTGTATAACTCTCATTAAACATTGACGATACTACAGAAATGTGTATATAAATACAATGAATCAATATACACAATTAGAGGGTTAAGAATTGCAAGACAAAGACACACTAAACTGGACTGATAATTATTATTAAATTTTATTTCAATTTACTTGTTACAGCAGACATCAAATAAAAGCAATTTTAGTCAGGTGTTAATGAATTTTATAATTAGTTCAGTGTGGATTATACCTTAGATCCAATTTGATTACCGCATTGGCCGACTTGTAGATGAACGATTTCCCTCATTTTATAAAATTATCAAAAACACAAACAGATGAGATAAATAATAACAAATTGTATGAAGGAATAATAATTAAGAAGACTAAAATAATATCAAGGTAAGGGAGCGCGCGGTTTCGATGCGTCCACGTGATATTTTTTTAAAAGAGAACTAGTGGCCGTGGCGGTGCCGGGTGGGGTTGGGAGTAGGGAGCTCTGTGCTGTGGCTGTGCGACCGATATAGAACTGCTGGTATGGTGGGGGACACTCCCAGTCTGTAATAGTATATCAGTAGAGAGAGAGAGCTGTACCCACCGCTTATTATACTACCTCTTATCGAATATATGCCGGTGGTAAACTGGAAACGACAAATTGCGTAATACTCGGCTTCATTTTGTACAAGAATTCTGATTCTGATGGCGGGGGCTTCTATCAAATATCTTTTTACTTTTAAACTTAAATACTTTTCTCTATAAATAAATTGTGACTTAAATTAGGCACAGTAATAGCTCATGTCTATTAACTTAGCTGTGAGTTTGACAAGTATGCATGTACGTATCCCCGTGATTTTATTTACTTTTTCATGATTTGAGAAAAGTTTTGATTATTATTATATTTTATTGTTGGATGGAGGGTTGGGCATGGGCGTAGCCAGGGTTGCCTTTAGGGGGGGGCTAATTTTTTTTGGATATATATATATATATATATATATATATATATATATATGTGAATTGAGTTTTGTTTGTTTTCTGTATATATATATATATATATATATATATATATATATATATATATATATATATATATATATATATATATATATATATATATATATATATATATATATATATATATATATAAAAGCACATAATAAGAGGTCCAGTAGTAAAATATAAATGAGAAAATAACCTTCAATTTATGTCTATAACATTTTTTTGTTCGTCATATGGTCTTCACGGAAATGGGAGTTGATATATCGGGAAAATTTGTAATTTATGAAAAAAAAAAACAGTTATGCACCATGATTTAACGAGCCAATTTTCAAAGAAATCTACGTATTACTGGCTTATGATTATATACGAAAATTTTAGTTTAGAATTTGGATAAGTGTTAAAAATAATTTGGTACACAGGGGTACAGGGTACAAAAGACAAAATAGTATTTACCCTTCAAGATGCATGTCATTGGAAAGCTCTTTAAGAGTACAGTAATTGTTGTAATGTACAATTTTGTCATATTTTCATATGAGAGAGGGGTAAAATGGAAAAAACACAATAATAGCATAAAAATATGTTGTTTTTTTCCATTTTACCCCCCTCTAATATAAAAATATGACAAAAGTGTACATAACTACAATAAATGTACTCTTAAAGAGCTTTCCAATGACATGCATCTTGAAGGGTATGTGGTATTTTAACTTTTGGGTCATGGACACCTTAGCGTGGCCCGCTCTTAGACGTCTGTTTTAGAGGCTTTTTCAGGGGCGTGTATCTTTTTTCCTATTCACTTTAAAAAAACAACAAAAAAACTATTTTTTCCCTTTACGCAAGGCCTGTTGCTGTTTCTTTTCCCCCGTAAAACCGTTTTTTTCCGCATAACTCGAATACGGTCGACCGCAGCGGTCCGACGCAAAGGACCTTTTTTGTAGGCCTTGCGTAAAGGGAAAAAATTGTTTTTTTGTTTTTTTTTTAAAGTGAATAGGAAAAAAGATACACGCCCCCGAAAAAGCCTCTAAAACGGACGTCTAAGAGCGGGCCACGCTAAGGTGTCCATGACCAACTTTTGTACCCCGTACCCCTGTGTACCAAATTATTTTTAACACCCATCCAAATTCTAAACCAAATTTTCGTATATTATCATAAGCCAATAATACGTAGATTTCTTTGAAAATTGGCTCGTTAAATCATGGTGCATAACTGTTTTTTTTTCTTAAATTACAAATTTTCCCGGTATTTCAACTCCCATTTCCGTGAAAACCATATGACGAACAAAAAAATGTTATAGACATAAATTGAAGGTTATTTTCTCATTTATATTTTACTACTGGACCACTTTTTGCGTGAATAAATTGCTTTACAAGTTATAAGCGGAAAACCAAAAAAAAAAAATTGTTTTTGACGATTTCTCATATTTGCGAGGGGAAATTTTGTTGGACAACTTCAGATTCGTGTTCAGCACCACCAAAAACATAAAATAAACCACTAAAATCAATTTCACCAGAACTTTCCACTTCAAGCCCTTTTCGTGCACCATTTGACTGGACTAAATATGCAGAACCATACTGAGTTTTATTGCAAAACGTAGGGTATCTAACAGTCCAGTCAATAAATACAAAAAATAGTCTTCCTTGCGAAAGGTCGGGTATCTGCAATTTTTAAAATCTTATTCTACAATTGAACCCATTTCCAAATTAATTAATATTAATTATTCGATAATTAAAAACGATTCTAATGACTGCTACTAACTATTTTAATTAAATTTAATTAATATATTAAAGTAAAACTGTAGATTAAAATAAAAACCCTTAAAACAAGAAAATATTTCATTGAAAACTTGATCTAAAAATTTTATATTGTAACCTTTCATTCAAAATAAACAATGGATAGTAATAGTCAGGAAGAAATTCGTCCCACTAAAAATTTCTGACCATGCGCAGTCGTAATTTTATGTAGATTCTCTTTCCAAGTTCTATAGACTATAGACGACACTTTTTTACCCAGCAGGTATATGTACGATTGATAACTTTACTTACTTAAATTATTTTTCTTCATCTTCTTTTTTAACGCCAAAAAAGGCCCCGGGCCCCCTGTGCCCCCCCCCCCCCCCCCTAGGTGCGCCACTGGCTGAGAGAAGGGAAACATAATTATTCTCCGGCTTCTTTTCTTATCATAGGCATCTTTTTTATCAAAGCAATGCTAACCAAACCAGTGCAGCCACGCCACAGCTGTAGTAACTTGACAACATTTTTTTACCTGAAGACCCCCTCTAGCCATAAAATAAATTTGTATAATAATAATAATATATATATATATATTATTATTATTATTATACAGAATTATTTTTACTTTTTATTTTTTATTTTTTTATTTTAACCTATATATGTATAATAATCGTATTTTTTTTAGAGAGTTGAGCAGGCCTAGGGGGGGGCCATGGCCCCCCCCTGCCCCCCCCTGGCTACGCCCATGGGGTTGGGAGAGAGAGAGGGTTATAGAAGGCTTAAAACCCAGGTCAATAAACTCAGAGGGTCGTGTTACCCCACAATGATGCGCAGTGAAACCTTAACTAGTAGGTCAAAAATGCCTGGTGAGAGAGGAAGGCCTGGATAACCCTAAAGAAAAACAGCTTAGATTCTGTTCAATAGGTACTACCTACTACCTAGGCTATTATTGTAGTAGTAGTATTTATTGCCGAAAGCCTTAATGTTATTAAAATAGTCCAAAATCCTGCTAGACCCAAAACATTATCTGCAGCGCTTAAAAATCAGATTTGCTTCCTAAAAATGTGCTTCAATAATTTTAAGTAAGTTAAAAATAGTTAATTTAGTACACAATTATATTATATTCTGGATTTATAGAGAATTAGGACTTGCTCTTATTAGTCATGCTAACTTTCAACTTAATCCATACTCTACGGAACTCAAGAAATGTTGTTTATTACATTTTTACTTTTTTTTACTTATTGATTTTTCTTAACACGCTAAACTTAAATTGTTTGAATATATTATTTCTTTAAAAATATTTCTATAAAGTAGGTCAATATCCACTGCTTCATACAATTCACATGCTTGAAAGACAGAAAGAAGTTAAGGAATGAGAATGAAAGTCTTTACTTGGAAAGGTCAGAACTATCTCATCACTCATCATATTGAGCTTGTGACTAAACCTAACCTGTAGCTATTCCTCAACTAGTTTGAAGGGTAGGGTTTTATTACTCTCCATGCACTACTTCTTAACAAAAGAGGGAATATATGTCAGCCAGTCAGTAGTCAGTATGCGGCTGGTCGTCCAACCGTCCACTGGACGTGTGTACCCTCGACATTCAATGTGCAATGTACCCTCGCCTCGTCCTCTACTATTAAAGCGCCTTTGAGCGGGAAGCTAGGAGCGGGCACAGGGCCGGTTCAGTGGTTCAATGCAAAATCTTTACCTGAACAAGAACCTTGTGGGCTGCTCTTACCGGGGGGTTTGGAGGGTATTCTATACCCCGCAAGAACAAAGGAGGGCCTGGGGCCCGGGAATTTTAATTTGGAAAATTAGATCCAAAATTGTGAGTTTTAAGGCTTTTAGGCGTTATTTTCTTGATCATTTTTTGAGCTGTGACTGGTATACTCAGATATAAGGGATATAGAGATAGTTGTCTCCCTCTTCAACGAGCTTTGACCAGGTTAGAGTGGGGGGAAAACAGTGGCGCGCCCCCAGCGACAGAAAAAAGAGGAACTAATTTATGAAAAAAGCCCGGGAATTTCAAATCTAAAATATTAAGCTATATTATTTCTTCCTTCTTATTCATAATTGAAATATTTATTTATTATTTTTACCCACTTAAAATATATTAAATGTACATATGCTCATAATATTTTAGTGCCTTGAAATATTAAGTATGTTAAATAATCAACTTGGATAATTAAAGCAAAATAAAAATTACGAATTCAGCAAATTGAATTTTTGAAGAATTTTAAAGTCAATTATTATGATTTTTCCAATTGCTGAAAAATGAAAATGTCATTATCTCATAATTATGTTAAGAAATTCAAATATTCCCTCAGTATTAAGAAGAAGAACAGCTAACTTTTAAAATAAATATAATTTCAAATATTACGAAGGGTTGAAAAATTATATTGTAGAAATAAATTAAAAAAAACAAAACTGTTTTATTCACAAAAATGATACAATAAGGTTAAATACAATATTTTAATACATAGTTAAGCAGTAAAAATACCCTTATCATAAATAGAAAAGTCAATTTACAGAAATTTAGTTGAATTTAATGTTAGTGAATGTAATGTAGTGCATATTATTTGTTAGTCTTTTTTAACGTGGAAGGGTTTGAAAAACGCTTTATGTGCGTTTTGAGGTTACTAATACTAATACCTCCTAAAAACACGAGTCAGGTGCATACGGATTTTCAAGTTCCTTTAGTGGGTTCCAAGAACCGCATCTGCAAAACAAAAACAATTATATAAATATAGATGAAATAAAAAATAGCACTTATCGTCCAGACAAAATTTTTGTTTTCCTCAAATTCCTGGCATGGTCGTTCTCTCACTCATCACTCATTACATTAGTCTGTTCTGGTGTTTTATCCACCAATACGTCGCGTCAGAGAGGTTACGTAAAAGTGACAAAGGTTGCTGTGACGTCATGCGCCCTCCACGATTTTTCGTCAGGTTATCTTTTCTGGCTCATAACAAACCATTGTTTACTAGAGTTCTGTAAGCATTTTATAGTTTTTTCCTCTTTTTATTCTATTAAAGCTTTTATAACCGTTTTTAACCTTATCATATATCAGTAACATCATTAATAAGCCAATAAATGTATACATTTTAGATGATAAAACAAATAATTCTCACAAATAACTCAAAGAAGATGTAAAATAACTTACTCACAGATGTGCTCTTTTTACTCTATTAAAAGCTTTTTTAACTATTTTTAACCTTATCATGTATCAGTAACATCATTAATAAGCCAATAAATGTATACATTATAGATGATAAAAACAAATAATTGATTAAAAAATAATAATAAAATAAAATAGCACTGATAAACCCCAGAAGTACATTGTTTGTTATGAGCCAGGGCAGCTAGCCAACGTAACAACACACACTTTTTTTACGTAAGTGACGTCACACTTCCCCGGCGTATAAATGCAGAGTTTGCTCATACTATATCACGTACGGATATTACATTTTTGTTTCACAAATATCAAATAAGATTTGAATGAAACTTGAGGGAATTGAGTATAATATAACTGTATACATTATAATATAAATAATATGCTATGTTTTATGCTCTGATGATGCTAATAAATTTAGCGAAAACCTAAATACTGTGTTTTATTTGACAGAACCTTATAAAACATTTACCTCTTAGACTAAACTGCAGTTATCAATATCAATGCAGTCGAGAATCGCTTGGCGGCACAATTTCGCTTGATTTATACAAAAGAGAATACATCCCTTTGTCAACACAGTTTATTATTAAAATTTATACGTTTGAAAGATTATATCTACATAATTAATACATGTTAGAGATTATGGTAAAAGTGAATTGCACGGTGCATGGGCGTAGCCAGGGTTGCCTTTAGGGGGGGGCTAATTTTTTTTGGATATATATATATATATATATATATATATATATATGTGAATTGAGTTTTGTTTGTTTTCTGTATATATATATATATATATATATATATATATATATATATATATATATATATATATATATATATATATATATATATATATATATATATATATATATAAAAGCACATAATAAGAGGTCCAGTAGTAAAATATAAATGAGAAAATAACCTTCAATTTATGTCTATAACATTTTTTTGTTCGTCATATGGTCTTCACGGAAATGGGAGTTGATATATCGGGAAAATTTGTAATTTATGAAAAAAAAAAACAGTTATGCACCATGATTTAACGAGCCAATTTTCAAAGAAATCTACGTATTACTGGCTTATGATTATATACGAAAATTTTAGTTTAGAATTTGGATAAGTGTTAAAAATAATTTGGTACACAGGGGTACAGGGTACAAAAGACAAAATAGTATTTACCCTTCAAGATGCATGTCATTGGAAAGCTCTTTAAGAGTACAGTAATTGTTGTAATGTACAATTTTGTCATATTTTCATATGAGAGAGGGGTAAAATGGAAAAAACACAATAATAGCATAAAAATATGTTGTTTTTTTCCATTTTACCCCCCTCTAATATAAAAATATGACAAAAGTGTACATAACTACAATAAATGTACTCTTAAAGAGCTTTCCAATGACATGCATCTTGAAGGGTATGTGGTATTTTAACTTTTGGGTCATGGACACCTTAGCGTGGCCCGCTCTTAGACGTCTGTTTTAGAGGCTTTTTCAGGGGCGTGTATCTTTTTTCCTATTCACTTTAAAAAAACAACAAAAAAACTATTTTTTCCCTTTACGCAAGGCCTGTTGCTGTTTCTTTTCCCCCGTAAAACCGTTTTTTTCCGCATAACTCGAATACGGTCGACCGCAGCGGTCCGACGCAAAGGACCTTTTTTGTAGGCCTTGCGTAAAGGGAAAAAATTGTTTTTTTGTTTTTTTTTTAAAGTGAATAGGAAAAAAGATACACGCCCCCGAAAAAGCCTCTAAAACGGACGTCTAAGAGCGGGCCACGCTAAGGTGTCCATGACCAACTTTTGTACCCCGTACCCCTGTGTACCAAATTATTTTTAACACCCATCCAAATTCTAAACCAAATTTTCGTATATTATCATAAGCCAATAATACGTAGATTTCTTTGAAAATTGGCTCGTTAAATCATGGTGCATAACTGTTTTTTTTTCTTAAATTACAAATTTTCCCGGTATTTCAACTCCCATTTCCGTGAAAACCATATGACGAACAAAAAAATGTTATAGACATAAATTGAAGGTTATTTTCTCATTTATATTTTACTACTGGACCACTTTTTGCGTGAATAAATTGCTTTACAAGTTATAAGCGGAAAACCAAAAAAAAAAAATTGTTTTTGACGATTTCTCATATTTGCGAGGGGAAATTTTGTTGGACAACTTCAGATTCGTGTTCAGCACCACCAAAAACATAAAATAAACCACTAAAATCAATTTCACCAGAACTTTCCACTTCAAGCCCTTTTCGTGCACCATTTGACTGGACTAAATATGCAGAACCATACTGAGTTTTATTGCAAAACGTAGGGTATCTAACAGTCCAGTCAATAAATACAAAAAATAGTCTTCCTTGCGAAAGGTCGGGTATCTGCAATTTTTAAAATCTTATTCTACAATTGAACCCATTTCCAAATTAATTAATATTAATTATTCGATAATTAAAAACGATTCTAATGACTGCTACTAACTATTTTAATTAAATTTAATTAATATATTAAAGTAAAACTGTAGATTAAAATAAAAACCCTTAAAACAAGAAAATATTTCATTGAAAACTTGATCTAAAAATTTTATATTGTAACCTTTCATTCAAAATAAACAATGGATAGTAATAGTCAGGAAGAAATTCGTCCCACTAAAAATTTCTGACCATGCGCAGTCGTAATTTTATGTAGATTCTCTTTCCAAGTTCTATAGACTATAGACGACACTTTTTTACCCAGCAGGTATATGTACGATTGATAACTTTACTTACTTAAATTATTTTTCTTCATCTTCTTTTTTAACGCCAAAAAAGGCCCCGGGCCCCCTGTGCCCCCCCCCCCCCCTAGGTGCGCCACTGGCTGAGAGAAGGGAAACATAATTATTCTCCGGCTTCTTTTCTTATCATAGGCATCTTTTTTATCAAAGCAATGCTAACCAAACCAGTGCAGCCACGCCACAGCTGTAGTAACTTGACAACATTTTTTTACCTGAAGACCCCCTCTAGCCATAAAATAAATTTGTATAATAATAATAATATATATATATATATTATTATTATTATTATACAGAATTATTTTTACTTTTTATTTTTTATTTTTTTATTTTAACCTATATATGTATAATAATCGTATTTTTTTTAGAGAGTTGAGCAGGCCTAGGGGGGGGCCATGGCCCCCCCCTGCCCCCCCCTGGCTACGCCCATGGCACGGTGCTGTTTACAGAATCGTAGTACAAAATTTTTTTTTTTTGCCCTAGAATTTTCAACGGCCATTCCGCACTGATTCACTGATTCACTGGTGCTCTGCTTAATTTCTGAGAAAAACAACCCTGCTGCATATAGACCAGGTAGAGGTACAAATCGGAGTACAAAATTCGATGGCACCATACATTCACTTTAACCGATATCCCACTGTCTAAACAGTACATTCGAGTGAGATATCCCCAATTTACTAACCTATTTTCCTAGGTGGCTTGATAACTGCAGTTTTACCTCCTCTAATTATAAAAATTAGAGTAAGAGCTAAATTCAGCACAAATGTAAATTTAAAGAATATAATTATGTGTATAAATAATGCAACTATGTAATAATATTTGTTTCGGCTAATTCGTATAGTACGTGCCATCGAAATTTCTTCGAGTTGGACCTCTACCTGGTTTATACACAGGAGGGTTGTTTTTCTTCAGGAAATGAGCGGAGCACCGCAAAGCGTTGCGGAGCGGCTATTGAAAATTCAAGGGTACACAAAATTAAGGTTTATAATTTAGTATGACGGATTTTATCACCTAACCTCAAAGTGGTGGCATATACAATCTGAATTTACCTTTTTTACAAACATATCAATCCAAAAAGCAGGCACATGGATAAAAAAAAACGTAATTTTGATTCTGAACCCGCGGTCCTAGGGACAGAATCGATCCTAAAAAAAACTCGGCTGTATAACTGAACTTGACATCAGCTACCCAAAACAGGGATAATTATTACAATTAACGTGTTCAACCAATTACTGAAATATTACATTAGTATCATTTATACCTTTGAAAGATGAAAGATTGCATGTGTATGATTTAAACATTTGAGAGATAACATCCCTTTTGTAAAAACAATACTTTGGAGCAAGCATTGACATAACTTCAGATTAACAAAAAATTGTACAACTACAAAAGAACCTACCTTGATTTATCCTAAGGTCGCAGTGAAAGCTTTTCTCCAAAGGTTAATTACTTAAGAAGCCAAATACATCCCAAGAGAAGACATTTTTAAAGAAGTAGAAAACAAAAATTTATGATATGAGCACAAGAACGCAACGAAACGAGTAAACGAGACACAAGTCGGAGTCGGTTAAAATAAAATTGCTTGCTACACATGAGCGGATTTTTTTGACGTCCAGGTCCGCGGATCTCAGGTCTGTCGTTCCCCCACTAACGTGCAAACCCCGTCCGTCGGATCTAGTCCGTCAACTCGGTCCGCCGACACGGTCCGCTCGTGTGTGGGGAAAATCCGCGGATTTTTCGTTGTTGGTCCGCGGACCCAGGTCTGTCCAGCATGCTTGACAGACTAGATCAACGGACGACGGACGGGGATCTCAGTACTTGCGACTCCGTCTCACTGTTTACTACACTGTGTACTACACTCGTATTAGTAATTCTATACTTCAATTATTTTATTTTTTTATTTTTATCTATTTATTAATTCTTTTTTTACATTTATTTGAAATCCTTATTACAATTATCTTACATTTAATTATTACTTCAATTATTATTATAACTATTTTATCTATATGTATATTATATAAAAATGGATGTCTGAATGTCTGTCTGCCTGTGATTTCTAGACTTCAACACTGTTTGACCGACCTCCATGAAAGTTGGCACATATATGTATTTTTTCATGGAGAAGGATTATATGATTTCAAAATTTAAATTTTGGTACACAGAGACAGAGGTACAGGGTTAGGGTACGGGGTACAAAAGTAAAAATTGTATATACCCTTCATGATGCATGTCGTTGGAAAGCTCTTTAAGAGTAAAGTAATTGTTGTTATATACACATTTGTCATATTTTCATATAAGAGAGGGGTAAAAAGAAAACAGAAAAAAAAAATTTAATTAAAAATTAGAAATATTGCTATTTTTGATCCGATTTGAATGAAAATTGGTATATGTACTTTATTTGATGCCAGGAACTCGATTATAAAATAATTTGTGTACATTTAGTACTTTTGGGTACAAATACATAGTACCTAATGAATGTTTTAAGCTCAGGTTAAAGTGGTAAAAAATGTATTTGTTTTGTTCAATACATTTTTTTATGGAGAAGGTTTTTATGATTTTTAAATATAAATTAAAATAATTTAAATTTCGTTCACAGGGGTGCGGCGTACAAATGTCAAAATAGTATATACCCTTAATTATGCATGTCGTTGTAAGGCTCTTTGAGAGTACAGTAATTGTTGTTATTTACACTTTTGTCATATTTTCATATAAGGGGAGGGGGGGGGGGGGGGGATTGGAATACATGTTTTTCGCATGGCCAAAAACATATATTTTGCTTGCTCCAGAGTAGGAACTCCAAAAACGCTGCATATCTGTACATAGTATATATTTATATAGGTATACACAGAATTATTCAGTTTTTAATACTCGCGAAGGGTACGGACGACCAGAGAAAGAAAATCGTTATACAAATCGATTAATTGCTCAATTCAATGTGAACATTAGTCCACTCCTTTGCATTATTTAAATAAGTTAAATGCCGGAGTGAGAAATATATTGAAGAAAATTGAAACCGGAGTGAGAAAAATAAAACTTAATAAATTAAATAATGTAATTGAATAAATAAAATGAATTTAATTTTAGCGAGAAATAAAATAAATGGAATGAAACTATATTTGAGTGAGATAGAAATGATAAGGAGCAAAATCCGCAGACATGGTCTGTGCGTGTGTGTTGACAACGGATCTCATGTCCACCGACAAGGTCCTCGTCGTTTGTTTCTCCTCTTGTTGGAAAAGTCCGTGGTCCGTCATAAAAATCCGCTCGTGTGTGGCCAGCTATTGGCGATTACAAGTTTTCGTTCGTCGTTTGTAGTTTGTTTATCCTATTTAGTTCCACTTTTAACTGTCGCTGGGAGCTTATTACCTTCGGGCAAACTTGGTCAAACCTTCACCCTAGGGAGTTGAATAGGGCTGGGTATAATATACCTCTATCAATACGCCACTGTGATATTTTTTAAACCATTTGGTATAAATGTTCATATTTCAATTTTCTGTGCGGGAGAGTTTTTAATAGCCATCAACAAGTTTGTAATTGTAACTGACTTGGTGTTTACTGTTTATAGTCAAAGAGTAGGTAGTATACTCATATCCTGAAATTTTAATGAAATGAAGAGTTTGATTCTAAACTGTAAATGGGTTTTTTTAAATAATAATTTGACTAACTATATTTAAACAAACTGATTTTGATACCAATATTTAACTTTATTCAGTTAATTGTATATGATGCATATCAGTACTGTGTTGTGTATGTGTATATAAAACAATGTAATGCATTATTGTTATTTACTTAGATATAATTCAGTAAACAAAAATTAGATTGGGCGCAGGTGCCACTATCAAATGGAAACTTACACGCAGTTTCTTTTTTTATGCCTATTGTTTGTTAGTTTGTTTTACCTTTATCTCGCCTCCCCCTGTTTTTGTGACCACTCACATAGGCTTTTAATGGACGACCAGCTAAAAAGCTTGTCGGTGTCTCTTAACTTTCGACGTAATTGTAAAGAAGACTGTTAGGTGTAGCATCACTTATCTTTCTTCCTTTAGGTTCGCAAAAAAGCTATATATTTCAAGGGGCTATACCTATAAATGCGGGTACTATTGAAAATTGAAACCAATGAGGACTAAATTTCGCGTGTAAATACCAATAGAAGTAAATAAAGCTGTCTTCTTAGGATAGCTAAAATTATGTTTTAGTTAAGATATTATAATATAATAATGTTAGTTTAACTTGACTATGTTATCTAAATAAATTGTCAACCAGATGTCAATTTTAAGAACAATGTATTAATTTAATAAAGTCATATAAACCATAGCAATACTGCTGTCATGGAACATTGCGACAGAGTTATCAATAGTTGCTCGGAAATATCTTTTTGTATGAATTCTAAAACTGAGCTCTTAGATAGCCTAAAATTTGAAATTAATTTAAAGGAAGAAGAAAAAAGAGCGTATCTCGAATCAATCAAAGAAAGTAATTTACAAAAAAGTTCTGAAACATCAATTCCTGTCAGTGCATCCGAGTGTTCAAAGTATGAAAGCAGTACAGAAGGTGACTCCATTAGCGGAACTTATCCAGAAGACACCCCTATTGACGAAGATGATAGGATTTTCAGCTGTTGGACTAAATTCTCTCTTGATTCAGAATTTTGGGATATAGATGATCTAGCGGAGAACAGGCCTATAAGGTTAAATTGATGTAGTTATGTTCTAGCTATTAATTATTCATTGTAAGAGTAAAATAAGAAAAAAAACCTTTTCTTGTGTTAGAATATTTACCCTAAACTAAAGTAAGGTAGCCTTAGTAAGGTAGCCTTAACTTAGGGTTGATGGGACAAGTAGAAATATGGCTGTAAATATTTTTTGTAAGTTTTATTTTATCTCTACGACAGTAATAAAACTTTTGTGAAAGGGTGAAAAAAATATCTGTAGTCAAAACCAAAAAGGGGTAAAGTCCAAAAATGCAATTTTTCAGGAGAGCAAAAACGAACTTTAACAATTCTCTAAAAAAAATTGTAAATACTTCAGATTACATAGTGCAATCCTCATCCTCTTCAAAGTATACTGTATAGGATCCACAAGCTTAGATATAATATATAATAATTACTCCTTTAACACGCAGCTACGTATTATTAAAAGTTTGGAAAAAACCCTGACTTAACCCGTTTGGACCACATTGTTGACTGACTTAATTCCTTTGGACCAAAATTCGTAAAATTTAAGATGGTTTATAATAATTTGTATGTTGTTCATTAATAGTGTATTGTAAGCATTAATAAGCTGGAATAACTGTTATTTCAATCCTATATTAAGTACATTTTAATAACCAACCACCCTAATTTGATTATATTACAATAGCATGAAGGTGTTGAATGGCATACACAGCTCCCTAAAACTTATGCTCTTTATACTAAAATCAGATATCTCATCAGAGAATGTACAAAGGCGTTAAATTTACTTGAACCCTTTATACTTGGCTCTTCATACTTCTTACAAACTTAACCCTTAAGTATTAAGCTCGATATTTCATTAACAAAACAGGCTAGATTTACCTCCTTTATACCATTCTGTAGATATTTTTTCGCTGATTTCAAAAAGTGAATTAAAAAAAATTGACATTTTGGACTTGACACCTTTTTACTTTTTACCACAGATATTAAGCCTTTTAACATAATAAATTGTAATGCGATGAAGAAATAAATATAATATTCGTCAGTCAATCCACCTGGCTGAGTAGTAAATTTAAATTAATATTATCTCAAGACATTTAGTCCAATTTTATTCATTTAGCATGAAAAATACATTACTAATTTTTAATAAGGAATTTAATTATTTTAAAACATGAATCTGAATTATTATGTTCAAAAATTGAATGAGATTTACCACAATAGAAATTAAATAAGTGACGAATTTATAATAAACAATTTTATGAAAATATATAATAAAACAATTTTTAAATGGCCGCCATCTTGATACGTCTGGGCCGATTTTACTGGTTAACGAAATAGTGTTTTTGTTACATTTCCTACGGAACTTTTGTGTGTGATGAAAATGAAAGAACTTACCGTGCCAATCTTTTTAAATATATTTTTATAGTTTGCTAATGTAGACAATGCATGCAATTAATATTATAATTTAATAAAGAAACGATTGAACCTTAAATCAATTATTTTACATCATGGTGTTTTTTTGTATATAATCTAAGTGTTAAATGACTAATGCAGGTTAGTCTGAAAATTTAATTGTATACTATTTATTTCAGCTATTGTGATCTACAATTAAACAAAAAAGAAATTGCTGGAATTTTAAGCCAGAGAGTTGTTGCTACTTCACTATCGCACTTAGCTCAACTACCTGGGCACTCTCAATATGTGTTTACTAAACTAAAACTGTCATCCAAGGTGTGTATGTAAAATTAACACGGCATTTTCACAATTAATTTTAGCATATGTTAAGATCAATATTATTAAGGGTCTTATAAAAATTGATGGATTCTAAACTCTAATTGTTGGCCTTATATCTGGTCAACTCTGAAAACTAATAAAAACTAAACTGGTTTCAGCAATTTATTTTCAATTTGTTAATATCTTGTTTTTTGGTGGATAATAATCTCGAAATACACCACAGTTATTAAAATTTTGTCATAGAATCTAAATCATTAATGTTATTTTACTATGTCTTACTTTTAATAATGTGAAATAAATCCTTTTTTTAGGGTTTAGTTAACGTAAGCATACTTGAAAAATACAAAGATCTGATGTACGTTGATTTGTCTGACAATGATATCGAAGAGATGGGAGTTTTATCAAAAATGAACCATTTAGTTTATCTGGATTTACGATGCAATCAAATAACGGTATTGGACCTGGTAGAAGCAAAGCCTTTGTTCTTAACATATTTAGATGTTTCTCACAATCGAATTGAAAGTATTCCTGATTTAGATTGTTTATGGTCGCTCACTCACCTTGATTTGTCAAATAATGGAATCACCACTATTTCAGGCCTCTGGTCACTAAGGTACACCATTGGCTAACTATAATAAAATACTTATTTAAAAAATAATTCTTCAGAATGATTAAAATGCTTCCGTTATCTTCGGTCTATGAAGCTAAAATTTTATTTTCAAAATGAGATAGCAAAAACATATTTAATTAATGAAATGTAAGATTTTTTTTACCTGCTCTGCTCATCCACGTAGAAGGTATAAATGTAAAGTATTGTAATGTCAAGATTTGATATTTCTACTATTTTAAGACTAAATACTTGTATTCAGTAGCATTCACAGAAAATTTTTTAAGGGGGGGGGGGGGGGGACTTAATCTTGAGTGACTATAAGGGGGGTTAGCATACCCTATAATTTATTATAATTGTAATTTCTCCCCCTTTCAACTATCTAATTTCAATTTCTAACCTCATATTTAATAAAATTAAATTTCTATGAGATAACACCTAAAAATTGTCACTTGAGAAGCTGTAAAACTTTATAAAAACACAAGGTATCAGACCTCTATGTAATGGGTCTTAAACTGCTTGTAATCAATAAAAAAACAATATCACCTAAGTAATTAGTCCGCCAATAAGTGTGGCACTTAGCTTCCTCGCGTACTATTTCGAATATTTAAATGATTTTATGCTTTCATAACCTATTATTTGTCAAATGTATTTAATTTTCCCAAGTTTTTTAAATCTGTCATAGTTGATACGACTAATATGTGACATAGAAAATATGCGTTCTTTAGTACGCATATTTTTCTATGTCTCCAATTTCAATAATTCCAAGATAGGAAGGACCCCCCCCCCCCCTGCGTAAGCCACTGCCTGTTTTAAGATTAATCCAAATAAATCATTTAAAATAATGTTTGTCTATCTCCTGTGGTTATGGAACTCAAGGACCCAAAACTATTAAAATCCTACACTGGATAAAATGTGGTATACATGTTCATATACAAATTGTATACTAAGGTTAAATTGATATATGATCGCTTTAAATTTGAGGTTGCTACTCTTCAAAAACTATGAAAGAAAATCCTAAAAAAGGTTTTTTTCCTCTAAAATATTGTTTACCTCCAGCGGGGAGAAAAAGTGAACTTTCCTCCCTAGTTTACAGGGAGGGAAGTAGCTCATTCCACCCGGTCGGGCTCAACAGGGAGTAATGAGAAAGGAGGGAATTATGAACTTTCATGATTCCCTCCAGTGTTGCCCAAGGCCCAAGTGATAAGCACAAGTAAATTAGCTTGGTGCTAATACACATTTCATTTATTAACTATTGTTTAATGTCTAAATCTATAATGTCATCTTCACACATAACCTTCACGACGTTTGTCATGATGACTAATCAGTAAAACAAACTAAAAGTTAAATGAGAAATCATTATTTCTAAATGTAGATCTACTCATATGGATGATTATACGTTAGTTGTCAATACCATTCAATACACGACTCAGCTACCAGCTGATCTTCCATTTAATTTTAGCATTGAAATTTAAATAATTACTATCTATAATTTAATTTTAACATGATTAAACTTATCTGGTGAATTATTATTAGTATATATCAATTTTTTTAAATATAAAAATGTTTACTTTTTTAACATAAAATACTTTAAAATTAAAAGCTTATCAATTATTTTTTTCTCCCTTCTGGAGGTAAAATCTTGTACGTACCTCGGGAGTAAAAATCACTTGCACCCTCGCGATAATTAACTCCCTCGGCTTCGCCTCGGAAGTGAACGCTATGGTTCCCTCGGCTTCGCCTCAGGAACCAACTTCATCGCTCAGGGTGCAATCACTTACTTTCCTCCCTTGGTGCGTAAATAACTATTTTTAATTAATTTGTAAATATAGAGTGCTTTTAAATATCAAGTTTTTCATTAAAAACTTGACGTACGAAGATTAAATATTAGGACCATCATAATAAATACATGTCCCAGGGTAAAAGGATGGGAAGGCCACAATAATACTATTTATTTTTTTCGAATTGTCTTCGAATGACTGATTTTTTATTCTGGCTTCCGTGGCATAATTATAATTATTGTTAAAATTTATTTTGAAACGATCATTTTTTTCATAAAATCATTTTTTGTTTTTAGGTATTTAAAGTTTTTGAATTTATCGCATAACAGAATACAAATTTTCGATGTAAGGCTATTTACTATGAATGTAAGAAAACTAGATCTTTCTCACAATCATATGTCAGACTGGAGTGATGGTGTTGATGATCTTATCTTAGCTCAAACACTTTTACAACTTAATATCTCTAATAATCAGCTTAAAACTTTAGAACAGATAAAGGTGAGTACTTTTTTTGTATGATACACCTAGGTCATGGGTGGAAAAGTTCCGAGGTACCCTGTACCCGATTTTTTAAGTTTTTGTTTGAAGTAAAACACCAAGCGGCGCTAGCATATAACAAAATCGGTCAAATTGCCACTTTATAAATTATTAATTTACTGTGTGAGGAAAGTTTTGAATACCTAGATAAAATAAGAAGTAGGTAGTTTTGTACTTGTCAATCAAAGCTGAATGTGTGTTGTGAAAGTTAATGTCCTATCCAATAATACTCCTAAATACTTTAGTGACTCTCCCACTCTATCTGGTGCCTTTTGAAGGTTTTTTTTTTGCCCACCTTTAAAAAAAAAAAATACTTTAGTGAATTACACCACGGTTACCTTCGGTAAGGTCGGAAGCAAAATGTGTCTATCCAGAAAAAGAATACTCCATCGAAAATTGCGCGTTTTATTTCTCTTATTATTTCTAATTTTATGTATTTTAATTAAACAGGATTTTTTCAGATGGCTTACTGGTTAGAGGAGCTTGACGTGTCTTACAATTGTATTGCTGACGTTCAAGACCTCTATTATTTAAGTAATTTAAAAAGGTTAAATTATCTTAATATAGATGGCAATAAGTTGTGGGAAATGACTGACGTAAGGGGACTTACAATTCATCTTCTGCCATCACTATCTACCATTAATTCTCTCACAGTTACTATGACAGAAAGGGTATTCTTTATTTTCCTTTATAAAATTCTTCATTAAGATGATTGATTATCTTATGCACATGTAATTCCATGAACAATTTTTAAATTGACTATATAATATGTATTGGCAATATCCTAACGAATAAATTTGGGTGGTTGAGGCAGACCATCTAAATTGAACTTCTAATTTTTCTTTTATGACTTGGATGCGGCTTTTCAGCCTTGCAGTTCTCAGTCAGAGGACGGTTAACCCTTAGGGAACTGCACTCTGTTTTGCTGGATGAATTTTCTTCTTTGTTCGCGTCAATTTAACTCCAAAACCTATTACAGAACTTATATTATCTACTTTTCGAGTCCAATGAGGACAAAGGTAGTATATTATATTATAACAACAACTTTTCTGGAAATCAAACTCGGATTGAAACCACAATGATACTTTTTAAAGCCATTTACCTCGGCATATTTATAAAATTATATTTAATTATTATTATTTTACTTCACGTATTAATGAAATTTTTAAAGAAATAAATAATAATAAAATTAGATTGTAAATAAATGGTGATCCCTCAGTAATTTAATATTGCTGTGATTTAATATAAACTAACTCTCCTATATAATTTGTTCTATATTTCAACTATGCTTTAAGTCATTTTCAGGCACCTATAACCAATAATTACAACTACTTGTAGGTGGATCCTATTATGGATAAAAAAAGTGTCTTTCTTAAAAGGAGGGTAAATAAGGATAAAAAAGTTTTAAGTTGTGTTACTTATGACTATGACAATTAAGATAACAAAATAATTAAGAGAAATGGTATTTATATAAACTACAATTTTTCCTTTTCCTTTCCTTAATTGATTAAGAATGAAAAATACATGATTTGACCAAGGTTTTAATAGAAATTAAATTTTGTAGATGGATATGATGACAAAGTATATTTGCTAAATTTGACAAAAATTAGACTTAAGAAAAAAGATAAAAAGTGTGACGAAATTAGGCGTACATGTTCAGAAAAATCATACCCCGAGGCGAAATCGAGCAATGAATTTTATTTGGGGGGCGCTATTCCCCCAAATCTGAAGAAAATGATGAAAATAAATCTGATTTTGTTGAGAATCGAAAACATAAGTTTTATGAGATCTGGAAACCGTCATTATATGAGGAGAAAGTTGTCTGAATTGTCTCGGACGGTTTCTTTTACATTCATATAGGGCGGAAGAATAAAATGTTATTTCAGAATGTTTGGATGTGTGTGTCGTATATGCTATAATAACCTGCGAAACCCTAAAAACTATACTTGGATGCAAGTACTTCCCTGTGATTTTTTTAGGTTTATATATGTATTATGTATTACACCATACCAGTATTGATTAACCAGAATTGACAATTAACTAAGGTTGAAAAATGTCTGTTTGCTCTTTTGGAGTATTGCAATTATTTTAAATACAACAAACATTATTATATATTATGTTGTATTTCATATAATATAAGAGTATGTGGCTCAAAGTGTCTTTAATTTGAAATAAAATAAATATTACAAAACACTCGAATCGGATAAAATGTTTTCCTAGTGATGACATGGGTCTATTTTTAAACGGAGGTCCCCTTGGAAGTTATGCTTTAATTATAATATTCCCTATCCCTATGCATTAAAATAGTGTTCTTATGTTATTTTAACAACGATTTATAAATGACATGTAGCTAATGACCAAATAATTGTTAAATCTGTCTTACTGCATATTGCTAATGTTTAAATCTTTAACTAATACAAAAATGGTGAAACTTGGTCCATCTATTTTTACTAGATGGTTGTTAAGGTCATTGTTAGCTGCCTAAATAATGAAATATTAACATAGGTATAATTTACTAGTAAAATTTTTCATGTAGTACTTGACATAGGTTAATATAAGTTAAAGAGTTAAACATCAAGAACGATTCATTTCATCATCATGAAGGTGATATTTAAGTTAAATTTATTTTTAGTGGAAGTTCTTAAACATAAGATATATTTTTCTCTAATATTCAAAATTTTGAATTAATTCTTAATGGTTGACTGAGGTTAGATATTTTTTTAGATGAATGCTGCTGATCTCTTTAGCAAAAATTTAGTTCAACAGGCTTTTCAAATATACTCTTGGCTTTTAGCTAAGAGGCATACCTTAGAACCACTATCACACGGAATGCATCCGACATTAAGGGTAAATTACATTTTCATAATATCAATTCTAATACCTATAATGCAGTGGTCTATTTAGCGAATGCTATAGTTAATACACGGAACTCTACAAAGCGAAAGCCTGAGAAATTAAATAATAAGGAATTATTTCAATTCTTTTCTTAATGCTATAATACAAAAACTAAAAACGTAACGCTTTAAAAACCAAAGTAGGCCATGAATTAAGTAAGGCAAGTTAACTCCCCCTGTTATAAATTATTCATGTATGTATTCCGGCTAGATAAAAGATTAAGTTAACTAAAAGTTATATTTACTTAAAAGATTAATTTATAATCAATATTTATTTTGTATCTATTAATATTTCCCATAAATACCTTTAAATATTAATGAGTGAGACCTTTTAAATTCATTCTACGAGCAACCACTATCGACCCCAATTTAAGATCTTTAGCTAGATGATTTAGCATAATTTATTTATTTTAATTGTTAATCCTTATTCGGGATTAGTTAGTTTTGACTTCGATTTTAAAACTCAACAGTAATATTATTTAGGATTAATTAGTTCCTTCGATTTGAAAACTCAAAACCATGTAACAGACACATAGTTTATTTTTACGGAACTTTTTTCTCCTCTATTTTTTTTTTTTTTTTTTTACCTTAAGTAATATTCACAAAACCAGAAACGCCTTTTGCACTAAATTTGTAATTTTTCGGTAACAGAAATAATTGGTATCAGTATATTTAAATAAAATTGTACACTTTATTATTTTTATACATAAATTAACAGGTTCAGCCAAGCGTTAAAAATTTAGTGCTGCTTGTGGGACCACCAGGAAGCTGTAAATGGGAAATAATTGAAAAACTCAGTGAGAAGTTCCCTAATCATGTAAGTAAACATAAATACGTAATATAATATAATGTTTCTCTATTATAAAAGTTATAAACATTGATTATCATTTAAGTTTTTAGTAGGTTATATACAACCTACTAAAAACAGAAATGATACAATAATAAATATAATAAATTGTTATGATATATCGTATGGTATATATTTATTTATATAGTATTGCAATTTATTATAAAAAATGGGTTCAAAATACTAAATTATTTTTTCCTCTTCTAGAATTAGATAAATAACTTAAGACCAAAGGTGGTGCATTTTATTTTCAATAAGAAGTGACTAAAGCTTATAAATAGAGAATAGCATTCGCTCCTATGAATAATCATTGCGAATGACTTCATTCTCTTCGATTCCCTGGACTACAATCTGTCCATTTAGAGATAGAAAAAACATCATTATACTTTTTTCTACGCATCTAACTTTCCACAATGACCAATTCTGTTAGAGATCTACCTAACCCGCAATAACAGGTTTTATAAGTCCTCTTCCATCAGATCTTTCTCCACTACATCCCTGTTAAGATATAATATATGAATAATATGTATTCAATTAATAGTGCATTTAAATTTAAAAAAGTTTTGTTATTTTTCATTATTGCTTACTTGAAATTTTATATTTTTAGGTGAGAATGGGAAGGCTCGTAACGACTCGAACGTTGAGAGGAGACCACATGAAGCACGTGTCTCTAGAGTGTTTTAACTATTTGATTGATTCTGGACAAGTCATTACATATGAGTTTAGGCTAGGAGCAGGCTTTGCATTTTGTAACTATAAGATTTGTATTTTTATACCTAAAATAAAGTAAGATAAAAATATATCACAAGATGCACAGTATCCACAATATTATGACGTTTTACCTATAGGGACCAAATTATTATTATTAATTAATGTTATTCTGTTTCTAGAGAGCAGAGATATTATATTCTAAAGTAATCCCTCTGTCGTGAAATGATCTGAGACGGATTATTCATTATTCTAGACTCTAGAATATACCAAATTGTTTTCGAAGAGCCATTATACCAATGCCATTTAAATTTAAAACAATTTTGTTGACACTTTATAGATTTTCTTAACCCAATAATTTTAACTTAACAACTACTTAATAACTAATTAACTAACTAATGATTGATTATTGTATTGTCATTGCAAATCCATAAACTATGCAAGTTTCAGCTTACTAGGTTGTCAGAAATGTCAAATTTGTAACAAGATTTGGAGACAAATTAATTAATTAATTATCTAATGAAAGATTATTGTGGAAATGGGTAATCTGGGCAAGTTTTATCTTTCTAGATAGCTGGGAAGTAAGTCAAATATATAGCTTACAAGATTTAGAGAAAAAAAATAACAAATTAATGAATTATTTCAATAATAGTGAATTAATTGATTTTCTAATGACAGATTATTGCATTGTCATCGAGAATGCATAATCTGTGCAAGTTTTAGCTTTCTAGGTAGATGGGAAGTGGAAGTGGGTCATATTAAGGTTACAAGATTTGGAGACAAGTTAAGTTAATATAAAGAGTGTAAAAATAGTAAAAGGGCTAAAATTGTCACCGAAAGTACTGAAATGCTAATGGAAATGGAAATGTGCATTAAAAAATAGGATTCTTAAAAACGTAGACAGGTTGTCATCGTACCATTTTATCAAGAAGATAATGCATAAACAGAGAAGAAAAGTGTATTATTTAACTTCTCTCGAGTATCGTTGAAACTTTAAAAAATACCGAATAATAATCTCTTATTATACATGTTTCCTTAGTGAGATTTCATGGGATCCGAAGATTTGTCCGTGAAGTTTTTTTTTCAGAATTTTAGGGGATTGCACCCCCTAATTTGGCCCCTAAACTAAAATTAGTTTCTCGATTTCACCTCAAGGGATGATTTTACTGAACATGTAACATAAATGGAAAATTTAATCCAAATCAGCCCAGTAGTCTAGGCTCCAAGTGTCAGCACAGACTACAGACGACAGACTAAATGTGTAAATCCATCATAACCATAAAATCAAATTTTCGCGCCTTTACAATCTTTTCTCTTTATAAATATAATATATACTATGTACATGTGAAAGGATAATATGTGTTTATCTGAATCTTTTTATATCGCTCCTAAAGTATTTATCACAATCTAAAAATAATTCATGAAAAATTATTTTTGTCAATAAAAATTAGATATAGCTAGGTCATATTGTCCAATAACAATCTTATCTAAACATCAACCTTTAACCTAATTTCCGTATTTATTCTATTGACATCCCTATCAATAAAATTGATTTTGTACAATCATTGTGAAATCGCTTAACAAAATAGACATCTCATTAATAAAATGTATTTCTAATGATAATTGGTAATGTTATATCAATCACTAAAAATGGAATCTTCATCACGAGTGTCGGCTCTCTATCAAGTTAGATGACCCAAACTTCAGCTACTTTATATAGATACAATTTTATAAAATAAGTTGATTTCCCAATATATATAAATCCCTGCAAAATTTCGATAGTCTGTTTCGGGGAGCAAATCCTTCATTTCACTTAACTATACTTACGGTAGAGTAGAGATTAACCTATAAGAGGAAATTTATCCTATTTCGCATCGAATTAGAAAAAAGTTCCTTCTAAGTGGTCCCTTTAACCTCAGAAAGGACCAACCACACAGTCTCCTTTAGTTCAGCCAGTGGTTCTCTTTTAGACTGTTACCCAACTATATTGGTTTCACAAAAACTAAACATTAAATAAACAGGTCAAGTGTGTGCTGTCAGCACACAGCGAGGGTCCGTAGGCCACACTGTATAGTTTAAGTAGTACCCTATTGATGGTGTTTTTTAAAATGCTAAAAAGCTTACTTTGAACTATCCTATGGGTCTTTCTATTCTCAAAACACATAAACAAACTTCCGATAAAGTATTTTTTTGCCACTGAACCGGACTTCAACCATATAAATACATCGAAAAGACCATAATTATAAAAAAGCGTATTTTGTCAATAAAAAATAAAACAATATTTTTTTCGAAATTTCCAAAAAGTGGTATCTTTACTTTTGGTCGAAGAATGGTCAGGAATTTTTTTCAGATTTTTTGCACTTCACATAAGCGAGATAAAGGGGGGGGGGCACGTTTCACACCCGCTTCAAACTCGCCTACGCTCGCCCTATCAAAGTTATAACCAAAGAATTATATATTTTTGTAATCAGCTCGACGTACCCTTTCATATGATACCCCTCGCGGTGTCGAAAAAAAATGTAAAATTTTTAACCCTTACGTTTTTTTTACCCTAATTTTTTTTAAGTCGCTATACTTTTAAAATATGTGGGTAGGTACAAGACACATACATGCCAAATTTCAAAGTGATCGGACGGAAGGTGTAGCCGTGAGAGCAGGCGACAGGATGGAACGGACAGACACACGCAGGAAATATAAGGGTCCTTGGTTTTGCCTACGGACCCTAAAAAGAATTTTAAGGATTAGCAAAATAAATCGACGCAATAAAAGACAAAACACTTTAAAACTTTTTAAATTACGATGCAATTTCGCCATTTAAGGTGTTATGGTTTACTAACCGGACTAACCCTAACAGTATTCAGGACTCTGTCAGTCGCAACCGCTCCGGTCGACCGATTAATCAGCCGAGGGTTAACGAACGCGGTCGGTTGTTTAGGTTGGTTTTTCCGGACACACCGGTTACTTCTCGGTCGACCTGGTTAGTGATTCCGAACGCTAAGGGTTTCTTTTTTTGGTTTTATACCAACAAAACCCTAAAAAGTGGTATTTAAAAATGTTGATCTATTGTCTGTAGTCTGAGCAGACGAGATAAAATTTGGTATCATTTTTAGAAAAAATCATACCCTGAGTCGAAATCGAGAAATTATTAATTGCTAACAATTATCGAAAACGGTTTCTACGATTTTGATTAAAATATTCTAATATTTAGTCCATTTTAATGAGAATGTAACCATAAAGTTGTTTTCCCGGAAATCATTTAGTTCCTGAGATATAATAGCTCTAAGCGCGGACGCTGAGGGGATAATTAATATTAATTTTCCACGAAATTTATAATTCGACATCCTTAATTATAGAAAAATATGCTTTTTCTATAAATTTCATGTTTGACGACATCTTGCTATTTTAACTGTTGAAAAGCTGTTTAGTCTTGTTTCTTCAAAATAATAATACTTGGCAGGTTGGGATGAACTAGAAAAGGGAGAAGACGGCCAAGTGGTTTTAGTTGGTTTGGAATTAAGTTCTGCATTGTGCTTGATTTGGCAAGGACTCAGACCCACACTCATACTTACTCTTACCATGGATAAAGATTTACATAAAGAGAGATTAAAAGACCTTTGCTGGGATAGTAACTCATGCCAGGCAGCAGAAAAGTAGGTAAAAGTAATCTTTTTATATATATATTATAAACTATTTACAAATAATAGATACATATTTACTTGGTTGCTTACCTATTTGAAATAACTAAATGAGGTTAAAACATTTGTGCCACCCATTTTTTTTTTTTTTTTTTTTTTTTTTTTTTTTTTTTTTTTTTTTTTTTTTTTTTTTTTTACTGAATATAAAGAATTTGTCTGTCTAAGTAACTATTAAGACAAATGGATATTTAATCCAAAGAACTTTTTTTGGGACAAAGGAACTTCTCTCTTCTACATGTAAAGGTGATAATGATAATACATCATGGTCTATACTTTTTACTTTATTATATGAAGAGAAAGTAAAACGAACGCGCAAAAATTCGATTTTGATGGATTTACATGTTTTTAGGTCCCCTGGGTCCAAAAAAGTGCGTTTTTTTAAAAAATTAATGTCTGACATCTGACGTCTGTCGTTTGTGCAGAGGCGTGGAGGCTAAATTGCCGGGCTGATTTTGATGAAATTTGGCGTACATGTTCATGCAAATATCATCCCCGAGGTGAAATCGAGAAATTAATTTTGCTCTAAATTTGGCGGCGATACCCCCCAAAAACTCGGAAAAAACATGGATGTATGTACGGATGTATGTAAAACAATGTATTTCTCAAAAAACGGATCGGACAGTTTTGATTAAACAATTCTAAAATGTAGTCCATTTAAATACGAATCTAATTATATTAGCTGTTTTCCCGGGGAGAAACTAGTTCCTAGGAAAATAGCTTTAAACGTGGGCGGAGAGAGGCCGGGTTCGATTTCCTGCCGAGGAAAGTTATTTTTATGATAAATGATGATGAAATGTATAATAATAATTAAATATACCTACGAAAACTAATAAATGGAGAACACTGGGCTAAGTAATCATGAGCTCGTAAATGAGAAAGTTGGTGTGAGTTGTGTCAGGCCGATTCTTTTATTTGATTAATTGTTGGTTTTTTCTTGTTTTATTTCATGTAAACGCGTCACTTAAGAAGTTTTTTTTTATATATATCATTCAATTTTATATAAACTTTTTTTTCTTAGAAGATTCTCTGATAGTTTCATAACTGAGGATGATGGGAACCTGGCTCCTGAGGAAAGAGAGGAAGTAAACTCAAGTTCTTATGGTATTTAATATTGACTAACTACTCTCTGGACATATATTCAAGCACTACCCATATAATACTAGCCTTTAAACCTCACTCAGTAGCAATGTTTCCCATCAGTGGCGTATCCAGGGGGGGGGGGGGCACAGGGGGCACGTGCCCCCCCCCCCTCCCCCCCAGACCCTTTAAGAGTTAAAAAAAATAAAATACCACTGAATTTTAATTTTTTTTAATACATATTTTTTACATTCACCTCATTTTCAATTTCACCTCAGAAATGCATAAAAGCGCTGTTTTGAAAGGTCAAATTTTCAAAATTTTACGGGGGGGAGGGGGGGGCACCATAATCCCCCCCCCCCAATAATTAACTACTGATTCACAGCAGACGACGCCAATGACTTACAGTAAGATATTGTACTGCAGTAAGCATCAGCATAACATTTTGCTCCGAATCGCAGGGGAGGCTATTTATTACATCCATACATTCCTCTAATATATTATTAGGCACAATAAATAAACATTTAGTAATGAAAATATAGCTTGGTTTTCCGGTGAAATCCGCGTCATGAAGTCCGACGATCTTTTCGCATGTAATAAATAGCCTCCAAACTATAATAATTTGGACAGTATTTTCGTTCTCAGAAAATATAATCAATGATAACATTGTAGTCCAGATTCATTTATATGAAGGCTTTGGAAACGAAACTAATTAATTTAGTAATTGCTTGGCCTAAATGATAATAGGAAACATAGCCACTGATACCTTGAGCTCAGGGGGCCTCCCCCCACCCCTATTTCCCTATAAATGTATAGTGTTCCAATAAGCTAAAATGTACTTAGGGCCTAGGGCCTTGCCTGGCCCTATGTGTTATAAAACTGCTTGTCCAATTACATAAATTATAATTTGAATGTTAGGTACGTCATTACTCTCTCTCTTGCAGGAGCACAATTTTTTTTCTATTATCATATATTATATTATAAATAGTGCTAAACCGATTTTGAAAAAAATTAAATGGGTTTTCGAAAGTAATGAAATGAAAGAAATGATCATTCAAATGAATTGCCCCCTACTTCTACGTAAATTTCGATTCTATTTATTATGAATTCTTTATAAGCCTTTTGAACTTGCTCAAGGGGAATATTGGCAGTGGCCTATTAATTTCTTCCCTTTAAGTCTTCCAAGCTATTATCCACTTGTTTCTTATCACACTTGTTAATTATAAAAATCCAAAGGTGTCGGTTTAGCTTAGCTAATATTGTATAGCGGGAACTGTAATCCCCCCGAGTTGAGGGTAGGGGGCCTTACCTAGTCTATCTAATTGCCCTGGCTTAACCAAATTTTTACACCCCTAGCTCAGCCAATGCAGATGGTTTAATATTGATTGGAATGACATATTTTATTAACTTGTTTCAACAATTTATATGTGATAGGCTTAAATGAATAATAAATGTTTTCCGCAGGTAATCCGGAAAGTGGAACTGAAATCATGCTGCCAAGGTTTAGTGGTCAGAGTAACAACTCAAATAAGTCGACGGAGGGTTCAGACATTAAATTTATTCATATTGATAAAGCAAATATCTGTCCATGCAAAAATGGTAATATTTATACAGAAGAAAGAAAAAATCAATATTATGAAGAACATGATGAAATCAATGCCTTTAATGAAGAAATTGAAAATTCACCCATAACTACAGATTTCCTTGAAGATATCCTCCTTGATTATCATGTAAGCAAATCATAAGAATTAAGTACCTATGTTAACTATGCTGCAAGAGCCATTGTGCTTTTCCTTCCACGTATTTATTGGAAAGATCACAATAGTTTTACTTTTGATAATAAGCTTCATTGGATTTTTCTTCTTAAAGAGTTAAATTTTAAATATTTTATCAAATTCTGAAGTCACACTTATTTGAAAAGGAAGCCATTTCTTTTCTTTCTCCTCATTAATTTGATACGCAAGTCGTGTATTGGATCTATAAGTAAGTAGTCGATTTATTTCTAAATTTTAAAATTCTATCTTTTACAATTACACTAGAGTGGCCAAAAACCATCTTGCCTGTTGAGGCAAGAAGTGAAGTGCGCTGGGACAATAGCCAGGTTTTAGGCATACATTTGGGCCTTTCATCCTTTGGTAACTTTCTCTCTGTCTTCATCATTACCCTATAATCACAAGAGGGTGAGATGTATCAGACAGTGAACATGTTAAAGTCAAATGCTTAAAAAAAACCCAAATCACAGGTATAAGTTTATGCAAGTAGTTTTAATCTAATCATATGTTTTGTTATTCTACAAGGCTCACTATTATGGACATGGTATACAGTATACATCCTTTCCTTTCTACTCCAAGTCCATGGCTGATTTAATTTCAATATTTGAATTCCTTCATAAATACAAATGGCTGAAGTGCTATAATAATATATAACCAAAGAGACATTTTTTTCTGAATAAAGAATAAACATAGATTTCTCAATGCGTTAAAAAAAGTTACAAAATATGACACACACAAAAAAAAAATAGTTCTTTGTTTCTTACAGAATAACTGTGAGATAGATGTTAGATTTACTAAAGAAAGTATTGTGAGTTGTGAGGACGCGAACATTTGTTTTATAGCTTTACAAGAATTTACACATTTTAAGGTCCCCATTTTAGGAGTCCAAAAAAGTGGTGTTTTCTGAAAAGAAAAAAAAAAAAAAAAAAATCTGCCTGTAGAAATTCTGTCTGTGCAGACTTTGATCAGATTACAACCCTATAAATTGCTTCCTTGGGAGAAATCTAGTTCCCCAAAAAATAGCTAAAGGGTGAGAGTTCGGGTTCCCATCGAGGATGAGTTATTTTTATGGTAAATTTTAATAAAATGTTCAATAATAACCTTTCATTTAACAACCAACATTACGCACTTCCATTACAAAAATTGTCTTAAAATGCAAACCCTTGTTTTAGAGAAATTATTTTTTGGGGTCTCCCCATATTTTCCCTGTATTTGGGTTATTAGTTATTCCAGAGACGGGACGTTTATGACTTTTATTTTTCCATTTCATGACCTTTATTCTATGACTTTTATTATCCTGTTTTATGACGTTTATTTTAGAAAATCGGTTGTTTTATGACCTTATAGCCAAAAGTATGACGTTTATTTTCTGTGAAAATTTAGCCTTTATGTGAAGCATTTCGTTATTTTGGAGGGAAACAGTTCAAAAGAACGATTTCAATACTTCATAAATACAGAATTATATTTAAAATATATAATAAATAATTATAATTAGCAGAATGCTTCAACATTGTAAAAAGTAATCATGTGTTGTTCTATATTCTCCAGCATTAAATTGGTTCTTTTGTCCGTCATGTCAGTAGAATTTTAAACTTAGAAAAAGACCTTTCGACGTTGGCAGATGAGGTGGGAGCAAATTTCATGCATGACAGGTCATTTGCTTTTGCTTTTGCACGCCCTTCAACCGGGCTATGGTTGAAGCTATGGCCTGGGCGTGTTCACACCCAGGATTCCTCGAGAGAACAGCAGTGAACTTTTCTTTCACCTTTCCCCCACTCTTCCAACCCAATCGGTACCGCAAAGGGTCTTGATTTTTTGGATGCCGTTTGGAAATAGCATATTCTGTTTTTGCAGACCTTCTATAATGTCAGGAAATGTCCCAAAGTTATCGTTGATGTAGTTCAGGTGGGTTTCCAGTCCTGGAGCCTTTAGGGGTTCTTTTGCATTGCGAATTGACAGCGCCTCTCCAGCATCCAATGAAGCTAAAACCTTGAAGACTTCAGATACAAAGTAGGTGTAGAACTTACCTGTTTATCACATGGCTTACAGAAAAATGTTTCACCTTCCAAAGGAAAGGCCACCTCCTCTGACACCCACTTACGCTTAAGCGCTAAGTTGTTTGCAGGAGTTTTCGGCATTCTGACACGAGTAGAATCAATCAAGAAACTAGTTACACGAGTAAGAGGTCAAATGAGCAACTAAACATTCTACTCCCGTACCATGGATTTATAAAAAGTCTTAATTATGGAACAGCCAATCAGGAGACTGCCTAATCCAATGGGTTTACTATTGGCTGATTGGATAATCTATCTTGAACTACCTGGATTCTAATTTGAGGAGCTGTTCCAAGAAGACGCCGATCAGGAGCCCTAGTTTGGATTCAGGGATGACGTCGGTGCCTCTCTGTTGTAGATATACATAAGCGCATTAGTTAAGTCCGAAAGTGGTTAGGGAATTAAGAGCCCAGGCCTTTCACTAAGCTGGTGTAAGGGTTTTTTGTTCGAACTGCACTTTTACCTGGAACCGGACCACGAATGTTCAATTTAAAAATTTGCATTCACAAAAAAAAAATAACCTTTTTGCTAAACATTTGGCAAAAAAGGCCATTTTATGACGTTTATTCCAAGAAACCCTATTTTATGACGTTTATGACTTTTTCCCGTCTCTGGTTGATAATACTATTTCATTATTACTATTACACATAGATATTTTTGGAGATTCAGGTGCGTTAACGATCTCCAGACAGACGAATGCAGGAAATCATAAAGGTCCAAAGTTTTGCCTTTGAACTTTAAAAACATTATTCCTGACATAAGTAGATCTGTCTAAAACTTAAAGTATTGTCAGCCCCTTCAAAATTAGCATTGACATAAGAAAGACACTAATTTTCAAAATATCCTTCTATAGACTCATTTTTCCAGGTCGCTAATCCAGAAGCTAAAAGGTTAAACCAGTCCCAAAGTAGTGATATATCTATTTGCATAACTGAAGAAGAAATAGTTGAAGAAGAAAGCATTGATGAAATTTATGTCAATAATCAGTTGTTCATAGATTCAGTTATTGGATCCAGGGACGAATATATTGATATTCACCACAAGATGCCCGGACTGTTCCGATATTCTGTAAGTTCAATCGCATGCTACCTCTACTTAAAGAAAAATATAATTTAAAAGTAAATCACTTTTGGTTTTTCCACACCAGTAGAATGATAAAATTCGTTTGCAAGTAAGAAATTTTGTTATTTGTGTTAAAAAACAGATATTTCTATCCTCACTTTTTTGGAACCCTGAAATCAAGACTTTTGTAACAATATTCCCAGCTAACTCAGCCCAAGCATGGTTATCTCATAAAACTTAAACGTGTTATGTTCTAAAATAAATTAAAATATTATTATAATCAACTGACGCATTATAATTTAACAATGCTATTTGTTTTAAAATAATGAATTTAATATTTATCTTTCAAGGGCTTATTTAAATTAGTTACAATTCAACCAAGGTTCCAATTAACTAAGTCACTATTACTATGGGGATATTAATGAACATTGAACATTACACATTGGTTGAAGATTTTGCGGGTGGGTATCCCACAAAATCAAAACAAAAAAATTTCCCTCCATCAAGAAATGTCAACAGTTAAAAAAAAAATATATACCTATATATATTTTGGGTGGGATTGGTTATAATTTATAATACTAAAAATATAGAATAGGGTAAGAGTATAATATCAAATCAACCCTTGTTTTATTTCCTACACTTTTATTCGGGATTTTTTAAAAGGCTTGGGGCTTTGAGTAGGGCAAAAAAATACAGAGTGGGTTTGATATAAAAATATATACAATGGCCTAGGAGTATGATATTAAACCCAACTCAATATTTTACTAGTTATAATAAAAAGGTGGGCTTGATACAATACTATATTTATATAGAAATAGAATGTACTTTGCCCAACTCAAAGCCCCAAACCTTTCTATAATCCCGAATAAGAGCGTAGGAAATAAAAAAAAAAAAAAAAAAAAACACACACATATATATATATGTATATATATAGAGTAGTTTAGTTTGTCCCTTCTGTTAATCTTCGAATTTTTTTAAATGTGGTTCGTTGAAGGGTAAAGAATTAATTCAGACGCAGAACATCTTGCTTTTGAAATATGGCTATATTTCGCCTCTCTCCGGGGCATATTCATGCCTAAAAACATCGAAAAACCTAGTTATTTACAGTGTATATATTAAAATCAATTTTTAAACAATAACATTAACTTCTTATCACAATAATTAGAAGCAAGAACACTTCTTACCTATATCTTAAGAAATTAATGTGCGTTATATAATAAAAATTATTTTAATTTATACAACTTTAATTAATTATATTAATTTATACAACTTTTTATTATATAACGTAGGTACATTAATTTCTTAAGATAGGTAAGAAGTGTTCCTGTTTCTAATTATTGTATCCTACTGTATAAAGTATAAATATCAAACCCACCTTTTTATTTTTTAAATAATGACAATGAAATTCCTTTATTTTTGTAGGGAAATTTCAGTGGCGTAACTATGGGCCCTCACGAGCCCACATTGCGAGAGGGCCCCCACTGTCAGAGGGCCCCAGTTCTAAACGCAAGAGGTTTTTTCATTGTTTGGCGAGGGACCCCCAAAAAGTTCTGGCGGGGGGTCCCCAATGCCCTAGCTACGCCACTGAGAAATTTAATTATTTTTGGCCGGGTGGGTTCGATATCATACTTCAATTGGAACATTAATAGTATGAAAGGCAAGTATGTATGAGTAACACTTCTTCCAGTTTGTAAACAAATAAAAATAAATTTTATCTAGCTCTCAATCTTAATAACATAATTTGTTGTTAAACTTTTTATAATATCTTGATACGTTTTTTTCTGATTCTCCCAAACAATTATTATTTTATTTTAATTATTATTTAAGTATATTAAATTCTATGATGTATAATATGTATGTATTATAGCTTGCACAGCTTCCATAAGGAATTATTTTCGTTTAAAAATTTGGTTTATTATCCTTTAGTCTCTTAAGTTAAATTTAAATAATTACATAGGTAATGACCGACAACATAAATCAATCGCAAAAGAAACTGGCTAAAATTATACAGGAAGTGTATCATGATGAATATATTACTGCTGACAAGGAATATTCTTATAACCCCAAGAGAGATCCTATGTATCAGGACATGGTCAAGAAAAACATTGATCACTTATTGAAGAAGTTATCTCATGGACATACTACAACAACTCTAATTCCAATTGCAGCTGAAAAGGATCCTTTATCCAATAAAACAAGTTTTTATTTTAATAAATAAATCAAGCATCTTTATAACTTTGTACTAAAAATAGTAACACATTAAATTTAATAATGGTTAATAGGTAACTGCACTACCCAGTGGCGTATCCAGGGGGGCACAGGGGGTACGTGCCCCCCCCCCCCAGACCCAATAGAGTAAAAAGAAAAAAAAACTGCCGTATTTTTTTTTTAATACATATTTTTTACATTCACCTCATATTCAATTTCACTTCAGAAATGCATAAAAGCGCTGTTTTGAGAGGTCATATTTTCAAAATTGTCCGTAGGGGGACCCCCGGACCCCCTCCCCATAAATCCCTCCCCCAATAATTAACTTCAGGCGACTTATAGTAAGATAGTGTACTGCACTAAGCATCAGCATAACATTTTCTAACGAATACATTCTAAAACAGTTGTTGTTACTTGCGGGCGTGGAGATTTTTTTTGTTAGTTGTACATTTTTTTTATGGGGGGGGGGGGGGGGGGAGGCAGCTGCTTTGTTAAATAATTAGTTCCCTATTCTTGTTACCACTACGAATAGCCCCCCCCCATCTAAACTGACTTAGAATGTGCCCCCCCCCCAGACCTAGCCGCTGGATACGCCACTGGCACTACCTATAACTATATAATGTTAAGGGAATAAAGCGTTCACACATAATAATAAACTAAACTTAAACTAACTTAATTATTGAAACTGGATCTTTTTTTAATTCATCACCACTGTGAAACATGACTCCCTTCCCTGATATTGAAGCCTTCACCAATATGTTGGTATTTTGACCCCTTGGTCACAGACAAGATATAAGGTGCTATAAACTGCGATACCGGTCATCTTTGAAAATATCTTTTTAAAAAATCACAAAATATGAAACAGGTATTATATTTTGAATATATTTATTTATGTTTGTTAAACCGGACCAAAATAGATATGAATTGTTACAGATAAGATTGTAAATGTCATATTTTATAATTAATTAATCTCGAGAGGTAGTAAGTAAATAAAAATGTAAATTACAATGGCAAGTAAGAAATAAAAAAAACTTTCAAGTATCAGTTTAAATACATTTTTCTTACTTTAACACTATCTAAGAAGGGAACATAATTAAAATAACACTTAATAATTTATAGATTTAATAACATGAATTACATAATATGAATTATTTAACAAACTGTTTTCCTTTTTTAACACTACTATATATATATATATATATATATATATATATATATATATATATATATATATATATATATATTATATATTTACAAGTTGATATATTTTAAAATAAATCTCTTCAGTTACAAATTTTCTCTGAATACTGACATGTGTATGTATATTAATTAGGGTGAATACGATGTAAGAGTGTGATGTAATAATTCAAAATTACACATACATAAAATTTCATTAAGATTTTATTAAAAAAACTTTCAATTCACAGGTAGAATAACTAATTGAATACACCTTTTCAAATAGTTATTAGCATTAGGGCTTACATTATAAATTTAAATTTTAATTAAAATTAAAATTCTCTTATACCGCATTTACACATTCGCGCTCGTGACTCGCCTCGTGGTTCGCCGGAACTCGTAGTCCACTTTTTCCACTCGTCCCCACAACGCGAATAGCCGTTTACACATTCGCGCTCGCAACTCGCCTCGTAGTTCGCCGGCACTCGCTAGTAATTCAACTACTAACGCAATCAAAGGCAATTAGTACACACAATAAAAACACATTGGTGGATTAAGTTAAAAGAAAATGAAAATAAAAGTTTATATATGTCTTCTATTAGTTATATATAAACTTTATATAATGTTTTATATATGTTTTATATACTTTTACATTAATTATATATAAACATTATATAAAGTTTAATATACGTTTTATTTATAAACTATATATAAAGTTGTATACTCGTTTTATATTAGTTGTATACAAACTATACAAAGTTGTATATGCGGTTTATATTAGTTATATATAAACTTTATATATAGTTGTATATACGTTTTATATTAGTTATACATAAACTTTATATAGTTTTATATTAGTCATATATAAACTTTATATAGTTTTGTATACGTTTTATATAATAGTTATATTATATAAACTTTATATAAATAAAGTTTTGTATTAGTTATATATAAACTTTATATAAAGTTTTATATTAGTTATATATAAAATTTATATTAAGTTGTATATAGTATATACGTTTCATATTAGTTGTATATAAACTTCATATTAAGTTTATACATAATTTTGATAAAACATTATTTATTTCTGAACAGTGTGTTTTTATTTATGTGTACTAAATATCACTTCATTATATTCGATTACCACAATATATCGGCTAATACAAACATTTAATTATAGAAGAATTAACCTATATTTAATTTTTGTACTTTCATAATTATACTTATATAAATAAAAAATTAAGCTTTGGTGGGGAAAATATGAATGAAAACATAAATTCTGGAGAATTCTTTTTTTTTTTACTAACTCTTTAATCGTTATATTAAAAAATAAAAGCTGGACGATATTCGAACCCATGAATCGGTGACATTTTTCTTGTTTTTATATTATAGTAGATGTTTTGGGTCCCAAATAGCTAGTTAACCATGGTATATTTCCAAAAATTCAAAAACTTGTCCATTCCATTCTCCAATTAAAGAGAAAAAAGTTAAAAAAAGAAAAAAACACGTGTAAAGAGAAAGACTGGTTGTGAAATGAAGAGCGAGTGTGTAAACACTGAGTTCGCCTCGCCTTCCGACTCGTTGCAACCCTTGACTTCCAGGAACTCCCTTTGACTCGCGCTACGGAAACCGCTCCTGACACGAGCGCCACGAGTCGCGAGGCGATTGACGAGGCGAATGACGAGTGAGTCGTTTACACAATCGCCTCGCGGCTCGCCTCGCGCCTCGCCTCGTCACTCGTGCGAATGTGTAGATGCGGCTTAAAATGGAGTTTGAAGTTTCTAAAACTCTAAATTAAATTTTCAAATATATGTTCTTAAAATAAAAATTATATTCTTAAAATCTCATTCTTGTATTTTATGGATCCTTTAACCTTTTCTCATATTTCAAGCTTTAAATGGTACAAATATAGTGATTGTACTCAAAATCTACAGTTAAAGTTTCACGGACACGAGGTCCTAACCTCGAATCCTAGTTATACACTTTTAGTGTATCTTATCGTCAAACTGTTTGAATTTCTCAATTTAACTAATCTTGTGTGACCATAAGTCTTTTAAATATAATACATTTTTGCTATTTGCAATTACTGAAGTTTTAACTGGAGAGGTTGTAGTGTAGCTTGTCGGCGACTGAAGTGCTCACGCCATAGATGCTCCTAAGCTTCCTCAAGCAGCCTGAAGTTCCAATGTGATGAATTCTCAGAAATACTCAACTTTGCTATACACTACAATCTTCTAAGTAGTTGTCGTCTGGAACGCTCGGTGCTGATTGAACTTGAAGATGATTCTTGTAGACATGAGTTGATTTCACTTAGCAGCTCATGAGTCATGACCTAGACGAACTTTATACAATAGGAAAATTTCCTACGTATAATTAAAGTAAAATAACTAATAATAACTTTTTATGGATAAAAAATCCTGACTAACTTTTAAAGTTTAAACTTCTTTAAAAATGGTCATTGTCCAGAGCTTAACCCAGCTTACGGGGAAACGTACCTACGTCTTCAACGGTTCAGCAAAGTATGCCTCCTCGTGTCCCTACAAAATGGCTCCTACCTTTATCTCAGGGTTTCAACTTCACACATCAAAATTTTAATAATTTTCATTAAAAAAATTTCCTTTAAATTTACACTTTTTTAAGATTCATAGATTTTATAATCTTCTACATCAATTTAAATTTCTAATTATTCTTAAAATCAATAAATTTTTAGAAAATATATATATTTTTATTTTAGCTCCATTTAATATACAAGGTGGTCCAAAAGTCTCTCCCCCCCCCCCCTCTTAACTTTTGAACGATTTGCGATAAATTAGTGAAACTTAGGGGATCTCCATCATGCAAAGGGAAGTTTTTTTTTCATGCAATCGCCGACAAGGGGCAACCACCCACTTTGCCCCCAGGCCACCCAACTTCAAATTTCAAATTGGAATGTATATTTTTGATAGCATATTTGGATTCTACGGTGAAAAATAATAAACTTTTACTTGACGCTATTTTTTCTATCTCCAATATTTTGCCCATTACAGGGGGGCAAAGATAGCAAAATGACCCTTCCAAATAGTAAAAAAATAACACTTAGATCGTTATAAAATCTAAACAGTTAGAAATAAAAGAAATGAAACTTGGGGGATCTGTACCATGTAAAGGGAAGTGTGTATTTATCCACTCGCGTAGTAGTGGTTGCCACTATTTTGCCATTTTTATACCTTTTTCCCCCTATAGGAGGCAAACTATTAGAGATAGAAAAATAAGTTTGAAGTAAAATATTTTTATTTTGTCGCCGTAGAATCTAATTCTGCTATCAAAAATATACACTCCAGGTAAACATTTTGAAGGTAGGTGGCCTAGGGGCAAAATGAGTGGTTGCCCCTTCTGCGCGATTGCATGAAATCAAACTTCCCTTTACATGGTACTGATCCCCTAAGTTTTATTAATTTATCTCTAACCATTTAGATTTTACAACGTATTATCGGAAGGATTATTTTGCTATCTTTGCCCCGCTATAGGGGGCAAAATATTGGAAATAGAAAAAAAAGTTTCAAGGAAAAATGTATTATTTTTCACCGTAGAATCCAAATATGCTATCAAAAATATACTCTCAAATTTGAAATTTTGAAGTTGGGTGGCCTGGGGGCAAAGTGGGTCCAGTGGGTGGTTGCCCCTAGTGGGCGTTTGCATAAAAACAAACTTGCCTGTGCATGGTAGAGATCCCCCAAGTTTCATTAATTTATCCCAAACCGTTCAAAAGTTAAGAGAGGGGGGGGGGGGGACTTTTGGACCACCCTGTATATGTAAGTGAGCACCAATATCCGAGAGAAAAAAAACCATTAAATAATATAGAAATTCCTTCTAGATCATTGTAGATTACAAAGAGGTCATTAAACAACAAATTACCTTATTTCCCTGTCCTTGATGGTAATTATATAATAATAATAATTATATATATATTGAACCACTCATCATATATTTATTGCACCACTTACCATTCATTGAAAAAGGGGTTTTGTTATATATTGTCAATGGGTAATAATTTATTATAAACAAACACGATTACACCCGAGGAAAGGGAAAGAGATAAAACAAAAAAAAGAGTGTGATAGATTTAGTGTAGAGACTAGAAATTGACAGCCTAGAGTGGAATATTCAATATTCTAGTTTTGACCCAGGACTGCAGCTACCATACATTGAACCAAATTTTATTTCTTCCTCAGTCTCAGTTGTTAGTTTGATTTAAAAGGTGAAAGGTGTATTTTTTTATTTTTATTTTTATTTTTTTTATTTTTTTAAATTTTCGTGTTTTTACGTACATTTTGTATTTTGTGCTGAAATGACCTCTTATAACATAAGTACAATACATGTTTTCTTCAACTTTTTATAGAAAACTTCCCCACCTCATTTTTGCGTAAATTGTAAAAAATTAGCTAATCATGTTTTAGGAAGGTTTTATTTTTTACTCTAATTACAAATTGTGTGACTTTTCTATAAACGTCCCTTTTCACCCTTTATGTGTGTAACATTATAGAAAAACATAGAATAAGCACATTTTTTTTAACTCATTTTGGGTATGTTGACCACCTGCCTAAGGTGACCACTTTTGGTTGGTCCCTTTGGTGCTCACTTTATCCAGGTTTTGCTGAATATAATATGTTAGTTGACTTTTTAGTTCAACATTTCCAAAATGCAATCTAGATAATCTGAATTTTACGTATTTATAGTTTAAAAAATGCATTGGCGCATAACGTACACCGCCATTGTTTGTCCATTGCAGCCGTGCCACTAAAGGTTAATAGATACGAGGATGTTATATAATTTTATTGGTCTTAGATGGAAAATTTGTAATAGATGGAAATTAATTTAATTTTTTAATATAATTTGTCTTAAGAGTAATAGAATTAACTGTGTAATGTTCCAGCCAGCATTTCATCAGACCTGCATTATAATACTTCTATAACTGCAATACATTTTTCATTAGAAAAAAGTGCAGACCCCTATAGATAGAATAGATTGAGTTTGGTAAGCTAGAGAAGTCAAAAAGAGCCTTACTGCCTTATGCTAGTGGTACTTTAAACTGTGAAGCATATGTAATTACAAACACACTTGTGAAGTGATGTAGATGATAAACAGAATACCCATTTTTAGGGTTGCCTAGGCCTAGATCATCCTCAAAACTCTCATGCCGAGGGTGGTGTCAGTCTGTCCGTCGCACTTTGGTTCATATCCTCTGAACTGTTCATTCTAGAGAGTTGAAATTTAAAATACTGGTACGGTACAGCGTTTTGACCCACACATAGGATAAAAATATAGAGAAGTTAAACATTTAACATGCGCAAAAATGGGCTAAGCTCAACATTTTTAATTTTTGAGAGGGGTATCAAATAAAAGCTTCTGAAGAGTAGATTACAAGCATATATAACAATAACAAGCTAGTCCTAAAATTTTGAAATAATTTATGCAAATACTTTATGGTAGGGCGATGAAAAATGTTCCAAAAAATTCACACTTTTTATAAATTGTAAAGTTTGTGTGCGCACATGCTCAGTCGGCCAAATTTTTCTAGTAACAAATGAAAGCTACTGTTGAGTAAATTACAAATATTTATAAACCTACTAGCTTTCACCCCGCGCTCCGCGCGGGGCTCATGCTAGGTATTAGTGGCTATGTTTCCTATAATCATGTAGGCCTAGCAATTAAATTAAATTCCTAAATAGTTTTGTTTCCAAAGCCTTCTAGGAATAAAATCAGGACTATATTACACATCATTAATTCCATTATTAAGAATATAATACTCTCCAAATCATAGTTTGGATTCTATCTATATATTTTAAAAATAGCCAGTAGAAACTAAGTAATATAGTAATAACTAACAATGCTAAAAAAAGGTATAATGAATAAGAAAAAAAACGTAGAAAAAATCAATTAGACTGGGAAGTCATTGAACAATCATCAACAATGATGGTGCATTATTTAATTGCCAGCCTCTTCATTCAATACGGCAGTTGCACCAGCAAATATTTAATAACTCTAGTTCTAGAAACAATTATTAAAATAATAAATATTCGATTTAAAGAGCATTAGTGTGAGGTTTAAGCACTCCAATCAGAAATTAAAACGGCCAACAATTGCGGACGCCATAAGCGCTCAAAGTGAAATTTATTTTAAAAAAATAAAATTTAGCTCTATTTAAGGTAGAACCGATGAAATCACGTCAATAAGTAATAGGACCAAATTAGTAGATCTTTTAAAATTAGTTACCGCTGGCGCAATCAGCTTGTCGATACAACTTCCTGTTTAGCCACAATAAGCCTCTAAAAAAACTTTAACGTGCGTCCACCATCTTCAATTTTTAGGGGGGGGGGGGTATAAATATATTTTTTTACTTTTCGGATTTTTCCAGTCGGGTTGGGCCAATTTACGACCAAACGCAAAAAACCACATGTCTCTAGGTGGTCTAGAAGTATATAATAATAGTAGTAAAGTAATCAGGGCCGTCGACAGGGGGGGGGGGGGGGGCAAGGGGGGCAAATGCCCAGGGGCCCGGGTCTCCAGGGGGCCCGGGCCTCCGGGGGCGAACCTGGTTTTTTACAACCAAAAAAGGCTGGAACAAAAGATACAGGCAAAAAAGATGGATATTGTAATTAGTGGCATAACTATGGGCCCGAATTGCGAGCGGACCCTGGTGCCAAGGGGCCCTCAAATAAAAAAAATGGTAATTACTATCTTTGCACCAATATCGGTAGGGGCCCCTTTAGAACATAATAAAATGTAACTAGAAATTATACTTCTATACTCTTGTAAGGAGACCCCATTCAGTTCTGAACACAAATGTTTTTTTCTTCTCATTATTTTTTTTTTTTTTTTGCCGAAGGGCCCCAATGCCATAGCTAAGTTTTGGAGGCATAGGCCCGGGCCCCCTGGAGCCCCGGGGGATGGCCCTAGATTTTTAAAACAAAAAAAAACAAGACGGATATTGTAATTAGTGGAACTATGGGCCCAAATTGCGGTTGGACCCTGGTGCTGAGGGGCCCCCCAATTCCAAAAAAACATAAAACAGGGTAGGGGCCCCTTAAGAGCATAATAAAATCTAACTTGGAATTATACTTCTATATTATTGTAAGGGGACCCCATTCTGAACGCAAATGTTTTTGGTTTTTTTCTTATAATTTTTTTTTTTTTTTTTTTTTTTTTGGCGAGGGCCCCTAATGTCCTAGCTAAGTTTGGGAGGCAAAGTTGATTTACGCAACGAAAATTAAACAGACACAAATACAAAACTTAACCAACAGTACATATATGTATTTGAAATTCGCCCCACTAAAAATCTTTTCCTGATAGGACAAACTTGCCCTCAGAAATTCTTAAAACACATCTTTTTGCACTTAAATTTTTAAAAAAATTCCGGGGGAGGACCCCCGGACCCCCCGCCTTATTTGTTCAAAGGGAGTTCAGATGCTAAGTTCATCACTGATTGTCAAGAACATAAATTTATTCCTAATGTGTCATGTCATGAGTATGAAAGTTTGAATTTTAGGCTTTCATTTAGTTACTTAGATTTTTTTATCTTATTCAATATAGTCAATGTTAATGTATAGGAGAGAAACTGACAGACAAATCGTAGTGACATACTAATATTAATATTTTTTTACTAGTAATGCAACTTTTGTAAAAAAAATAAAATAAAAAATGCCTTACTTAATTACTCTAATCACCTCTTTTGATTTTTTTTCTCTAAATGTCACTATTTTAGCAAACAATTTATATTATGTTTTATGTTATATTATGTATTTTACATTTTACAAAGCGTAAAAGAGGGTTTTTAATGATACTTACCAGCTACAAAACTATTCAATTTTTTTTTTTTTTTTTTTTTTTTTTAGCCCATCTTAGTTAAACGTCAATTCGTCCCCACCAAACATCTTTTCCTCAAAGGACAAAATTGTCCTCAGAAATCTTAAAACTCATATTTTGGTAATTAAATTTTTAAAAATTTTCAGGGGAGGCCCCCCGGAGCCCCTCCCCCCCCCCCCCGTTATTTGAACAAAGGGGCCCGGAAGCTTACTTGCCCAGGGGCCCGGAAATCCTCTCAGCGGCCCTGAAAGTAATAATATAATAATAGCGAGTCTGTGGGGTTTGTTTACGGCGGGTCAACCTATTTTTTTAGGTTATGTTTTATATACTTTTTTTTTTTTTATAAAATTGTTAATAACTTTGGTTCTACTCAATATTTTTAGATGAAACCAAGCCTACAAATTGCGCAACATGTTTGCGCTCGCCCCTGAAAAAAAATTAATCGATTTCATTTAGCCAGTTTTGCGCCTATAAAGTCTGACTGGGGCGACAGACACACATACATACCCACATACATCAAGGATCTTATATAAAGCGGATGTAATGTTAAGAAGGGGTTTAAGGCAAAAAAGTGACCCCATGAAGGTAAGAGAAATTGGAGAAAAAATCATACTACGCATGCTCCACGACCTTTGAACTGGGACAAATTACCTTTTTTAACAGGTTATAACCTGACACTTATAAACAAATTCTTGGAAACCTATAACCAAGAGGAAGGTAATTTGTCCCATTGGAGCTAATATTTTACATATCTTCATGGGGTCACTTTTTTGCCTCAACCCTCTATCCCCTTTATATAAGATCCTTGACATACATACACGAAAAAAGTTAAGGCCGGATTCGGTTTTTGGAATGTCTAAAATGGAAAAGTATCCAAAAAATATTCATTTCTGACCAATGTACAGACAAAACTTTAATTTTATATATATAGATTTAAGAATTTAATTTTTTGTTGCATTTAGAAGTCCAAAAATCCCCTCCCCCCCCCCCCCCCTACCCAACCACCCTATAACAGCTAGTACTAAAATTATGAAATAACTCATGCTAATACCTTATAGTGGGGTGATGAAGATTTCAGGAAAAATTTTAATTTATAAATAAAAAACATTGTGCCCCCCCCCCTCCCCAGGGGATCGAACCAGGGACCCCTAGTCTACTTCTTGTTTATAATTTTTTTTACTTTCATACAGGGTGGGATAGGGAAAATAATTTTTTTCTTCAGAATATAATAAAGTATATGCTTAATAACCTATGAAACCCTAAAAAGTAATTGGATGCAAGCACCTCCCTGGGTTTTTTAAGTTATATTTTTTTAATAATTTCGTTACTAATACAATCTAATATATGAGCATGTTAATCAATTTACAAATTAATTTGTTTTTATAGAGAGATAAAACCTGCTGTATTATACCACTTACACAGTGATTCAAATCCTACCATCCTAACTCCAACACTGTAACTTACAATGCTTTGTCGTCAGTTCATACTGTGATTTTATTGGAAGATTGGCTGCTACATAAATGATTACTTTAGTTAAGTAGTCCAGTCTGATACCTAAAGAAGGGGGTTTAATTCAAAATCAGGTTTATCAAGCCCTATTTTGATGACTTTTATTCTCTCTTCTCTCCCTTTTGACTCCTACCCTGGACTAATGGAAAAGACCCTGACGTTATGTGTGCTACGAACTATTCTCTGAAATTACTTGCAATTTGGGTTTTTTTTTTAAAAAAAGATAAATCCTTAAGAGGACCTTACACTGTCAATCGGAATGAAAATCAGACCAAAGATTGACATACTCATTGATTGTGTAAGGTCAATACTGATGAACTGATAAATAGACTAAGATTTCCAAATATTTTGAAATCCAGCCTTCAATCACGTAAGTGGAGGGGAGACTGACAATCTGAATGATGGTGAAGTTTCAACCATCTGTTTTTTTCCTTTTCTTCACTAAGTAACCCTTAAGTGAGGGACTTAATTTCTATCTGCTTCCAATTATTTTGATTACAGGATTTCACAAACTCTAGTTTTTCAGTATTAATTAAAAGTACATATCAATACATTATTGATAAAATTACAATATATATCATTGTGTCAAGATTTATCTCACAATACAATTCTAGTTTTAATGGTTTATTTTTCTTTTAATTTTTATGAGGAACGAACGCTTACAAGCTGTCAAAAACCAGATTACAAACTAACCATCAGTCTTGTTGTTAAAAAGACTATTCGTTGTTTATTTTCAACGTTTAGATCATATTAAATGGATTTAGTGATCTTAATCACATCTTATTCACCTTTTACATTATTACTAGACATTGCAGGCACCCGCACTTGATGATGCCTCTTTGCTGACTGAGGGAAGTTAATTCATTCAAACTGCCATTCCTGAATGGTCATGTAAGATCTGCTTTACAGTTTTGGGGCAAACAAGACCTATGGATTAGCTAAGCCCCTGACACCTGCCAATTCAAGCTTCTCAAGAAGTATGCATCCATCCCAAGTGCTAAAAGCTTTTTCTAATGTGTACACTGACTTGAATATACAAGTAACACTACCCTTGTTTTCCACTAATATACTACTCAGTCAATTGATTAATTGATCAAACCAGGTAGAGAAGCCTTTTACATCCGAAGACACAGGCCACTTGGGTGGGCCCATTGAACAAACCCAGGTTAGGAATCAAACTCTTCTTAAAAGTTAGGGGTCGTTAACCATGTCTCACCACTCATGCCGAGCATCATGTCAATCATAGTTTCCAGGCCCAAACCTGGTAGCGCTTCCTTCGAGCGACTACCCATTTATTTAAGCAATGCTGGGTGAACATTGGGCAGGAGGCCCGGTCCGGCAATTGAACCCACAGCAGCTGGACACCCATCCAACTACTGACCACGCCCGATGCTGCTTTAATTGATTGAAGGCAAGCGCTCTCTACTATGGGCCACTCATCAGGCCCCCCAGATGAGTAGTTAATTAATCTTTCATTTGCAAGTTTTGATCAAATAGAAACATTATCTCTTTCGATTAAAACAATTATTTTATTACAATTTTTTAAAAGAGATATCGGAAATAAACTTAAGAATCCTGAAAAAATGCCTATGGCCTAAAGTGATAGCTATGAGTAATCTTATCCAGGGCTCGATATGAGGCGGAACGGCGTTCCGGGACCTCTCTCTCTGATAAATAAAAAATAAAATTATCGGCACTAAGATTTTTTTTTAAAATCCTTAGTTAAAATTTTGTTTGTCAGCGAGTGACTACAAATTTGATTAAGGACATCATGTATTAAACTGACACCATTGTATTACCCTAGACTAGCTCGGTAGAGAGAGGGTAGGTTGTAGTTCCGGCACCTCAATTTCTAGAAATCGAGCACTGATCTTATCCATATTGTGGGCCAGAACCACAAAGGCATCTTGAGGTGCACTGAAGATGCCTCAAGAGGAGGTAAAATATTGCAAGAAGCGGTAGTTCTGTTATTGGCTAAAGTGAATTGTCCTGTGCCATCGAAACCTTAATTAATTTTGTACTTCGATTTGGACATCTACCTAGTCTATATGCAGCAGGGTTGTTTTTCTTCAGAAAATGAGCAGAGCACCGCGAAGCGGCTGTTAAAAATTCTAGGGCAAACAAATTAATTTTGAACTTCGATTCTGTAAACAGTACCGTACAATTCATTTTACCCTGTCATTAAATGCCCTTAAGACCTGGATAAGTTAATTAAAGCTTAATATAGAATAAAGGGTAATATACTACGAATGAAAAGATTTTTGTTTTCAACTAAAGTCAGTGAAGATCCAAAAATGCTAGAAAACACATTTTAAGCCGGGTTTACACAAGATTTACTAACAAATGTTACAGATAATTACTCAACATTTTGAAGCCAACTCACCAAGCGAGCTGGGGATGAGACAAAAAAGTCAAACTAGTTTGTTAGTAACATTTTTCATCAATATGGTTACAAACAAAGTGACATTTTATCAGTAGCTCTGGTGTAAACCCGGCTTAACAGGAATATTCTCTCCATAGTGTAAAGAAGAGACAATAACCCTTGGTCTAATCATAGATATTGGGCAGGGGCCCCATTCTCTATAGTTTTACCTCTATTGTAACTTATTTAATGCAAGAGTGGTCATGTCTCTTTGTCATTGTAACAATAACATCAGTGTTAAGAATAGAATAAAATAGTGTGCTGCGGGCTTAGCAACCATACTCTAAAGCTATTCCCTTACCGTCTTTCGCCTGTCGACAGTCTGCTGACATAACAAAATGAAAGAAAAAAACCGACCTTTCAAAGGATACGTTGGGTAAATTAATCACTATCATAGATCATGGAGTTGAAATTTGGCACGAATGTACCTCTGTATGACAAACATATCCACAAAATTTAATTTTGATATTGGCAGTCATTTTGAAATTATTGAATTTTGAAACTTAGGCAGTTAATAATACCCAAAGTATAAATATGTTTTTGACATATAGTATATCGTAGGAACCAGTAAAAAATAAGGAATAAATATTAAAAAAACCGATGAAATTCCATTAATTAGTTTAAAAGTTATAAGTGATCATAATTATTAATGAGTGAGATACTTTTGTTATAATATGTCAGAGTTTGTTTACATCAATCAAAATTCAAATAATTAAATAAAAATATATATATTTTTTTAAATTATAATAAAAAAATCAATTAGTTCATAATGGTCACCCATCCAAATACTGGCCATGCCCAATCCTGCTTCCGCCAGCAGGAGAGGCCACTTTAGTGGCCTCCAAAGTGAGGAAAGGTTTTGAGGTACCCCGTACCCGATTTTTTAAAAATATTATATTATAAAAAATAGTTACTTCAAATCAAACACCCACAAGTACTGACCACACCCAATGCTGCGAACCCTGTTGTGAAGGGGCCTCTGAAGTGAGGAAAAGTTCCGAGATACCCTGAACCCGATTTTCTTTTTCTACGACCTCATTTTTATAATTTATGATGCCAGTTGGTTAAAATGGGAAAAACAAAAATATAAAGTATTAACAAATAGACTTTTATTATGTAGGTGATTTATTTTGCTCAATAAACAAACGAAAAACATGTAGGCATATTTTTTCCAAGAATTAAGGACCTACTACACTTGAGGTAACAAAAAGATTTCTACAAAAAAACACTAAATATATCTTTAATTAAATATTCCTCTTGGCCATTGAACATATTTAGAGTGCTTCACTTCAGACTCTTAATAACTACAGTCTGGGCTAAATGAGTTTTAGTGCGTTGACAGCACAGGAAAGTAAAAAAAAAGGGGGGCTCCCAACTCATTTGGCACAGACTGTAATTACACAATAAAAATTATAAGTAAACTTTTTAATAGTGATTATGGTCAAAATATAATATTTTTATCTATATACAATTATGTTTAATTTCCACAAAAAGAACAAAACACTGTCAGTTAAAAATGTGGTACAAATTACTTAGTAAAAAATACCAAATTATAAATAATTTTAGGTCATTAAAATAATAATAAATATTGGTGTTACTAGTACCTCTATGGGAAGAAATCTATGTATCTCTTAACATTTTAAAATCATTGATAAGTGAATTCACCATGTCAATTCAAATAGAAGCTCTAAACACCATAGTAAAGATAGCAGTGTACACCTTTCTTTATTGCTTCTGAATATAAATAATAAAAATATTAATTCTAGTTATTGTTTTGTAGGATTCATTAGATTAGATTTAATGAATCAGTTAGATGAAAGTTAATTACAAAACAAAAGAATCAATAAGATTTAATGAAAATTATCAAATACAGAAGTAGAAACTTGTCATAAGCATTATACATTTTTTGTTATAAATTAATTAAAAAAAAAAAAAAAAAAAAAAAAAATCAAATACACAGCTTATATAAGATCTGCAACATTCATAGGCATTTCATCAATCTGTGTACTGTAATATTGTTCAATATCTCTTAAGATCCTGATGTCATCACTTTTGACAAAGTTGATAGCAACACCTTTTCTTCCAAAACGCCCTGAACGACCAATCCTATGAATGTACAATTCACGGTTATTGGGCAAATCATAGTTAATAACAAGTGACACTTGCTGAACATCAATACCTCTTGCCCATACATCAGTGGTAATAAGAACTCTACTTTGGCCAGATCTAAACTCTTTCATTATGGTGTCTCTTTCTTTCTGTGGCATATCACCATGCATTGAACTCACTGTAAAGTTAGCTTCACGCATTTTCTCAGTAAGCCAATCCACTTTCCTCCTCGTATTACAAAATATTACAGCCTGGGTAATGGTGAGAGTATCATACAAGTCACACAAAGTATCAAACTTCCATTCTTCCCGTTCGACAGCTACAAAAAATTGCTTGATGCCTTCAAGAGTGAGTTCATCACGTTTGACCAGAATTCGGATTGGATCAGTCATAAATTTACTTGTCATTTCTAAAATCTCATGGGGCAATGTAGCCGAAATTAGAACTACTTGCGTAGCAGGTGGAAGGTATCGATACACATCGTAGATCTGTTGTTTAAAGCCTTTATTCAACATCTCATCAGCTTCATCTAAAACAAGTACTTTAATAGAGCGAGTTCTCAAGGTCCTCCTGCGAATCATGTCATAGACACGGCCTGGGGTTCCTGAAACTATGTGCTGGCCATAATCTAACTTACGTGTATCTTCACTTATGTTGGTTCCACCGATACATGCGTGACATTGAACATTCATAAAATCGCCGAGGGCTAGAATAACTTTTTGAATTTGCACAGCCAGTTCTCTTGTTGGTGCCAAACATAGCACTTGTGTTTCTCTTACTGTAGTGTCTAATGCTTGGAGAATCGATATAGAAAATGTAGCAGTTTTACCTGTTCCAGATTGAGCCTGTGCAATCACGTCTCTTCCCTTCACAATTGGTTTAATGGCTCTCTGTTGAATTGCGGAAGGTTTTTCGAATCCGTAAGCGAAAATCCCGTGCAAGAGATCTTCGCGCAATCCCATTTGATCAAATGCATTAATAACCTCGACATCTTCACTGGTTTCGAATTCAACGTGGGATAAATCTTCTTTCTGAATTCTACGACTCCCGATGGTACTTACTTCCGAAACAGACATACTAATAAAAATGAACTATACAATCACTCAACAACGTTGTTTACAAACCAAAACATTAGTTAAAAAGGTTAGCTATTAGCTTGAGTTAAGGCTACTCTAGGGTAGACATTGTTGAGCTTCAGCTCAGTACAGTCAACAAAAAAATACTCTAAAAATACAACGTTACCAACTTCTCGTGCTACACTAAATTAAATTAAATAACAGTTCACAGTTCTGAAGTTCTGGGTTCTGAAATGGAAACTAAAAGATTGAAATTGAATGAATAGATATTTAATGATGAAAATATTTTGAATTACCATTAAAATAATATTAAAATAAACAATTTTTTTATTATGGCCACCTAAACTAAGTATTGATTTTTCAAGTTTAAAAAGTTTTACGTTTTTATGTTTACATTTAATTTCATTATTATAATATTATAAGTTTAAGAACATAATAAAACACATTAATACTATTCTATTATATAATAGAAGTAATTTAGTAGTAGAATATTATATAAATTAATGTCTTAAAAATAATTAATGCCGTTGTAAACCGATAACTATAATCATGAACCGAAGCCCCTAGCCCCCCGTCATTACAAGCCTACAATCCCTTTCATTTTTATTTTACTTTTTTGAAAGTGCTCAAGAGAACTGTTGGATTTGTCATCTACAACTCCTCTGATTTTGTAGTCATCTGTTTTTGTTTTGTAGGATAGGATTGTAGATTGTAGGACCAAAGGGAGAGAGTAAATAAAATAAATTATGATATGATTAGATTAAGGTGTTTTTTGATGTACTGACATAAATTATTTCTTTAATTATTTCTGAATTTATTTCGTGTTTGATATGTCATGGATAAGTGGTTTTGCGGGTAAAGCTGAAGAATTATTAAATAAGATCGATGAAAATGCTGCCGTCATTCTTAAAAAAGATAAAAGCAGTCCTACTTTAAGGAAAAAAGCTAGGAAGAAATTAGATTCTAAATATGCTGGGTAAGAATTTCGTTTATTTAAGCATTGAGAGTGTAGTTTGTTTTTATTATGTTTTTTGTCGTATGTTATTAAATTCTATTTTCATTGTAAATATTTTAATCAAGTATATCTACTTTTCCTTTGACAGAGATCTTGGTGAGTCCACTGAACAAAGTGATTCATATTCTATGAAAATATCTCATTCTTCTCCAGCAATAAGTGGTTCATCATCAAATCATCACTACCCAGATCTATTAGATTCAACAATAAATCATGACGATCCTAAGGTTAGTCATTGCCTCTCTTTATAGTCATTTTCTGTCTTGAAAACAATAGAAATGTTTAAGGACAAATAATTTTGGCTAAAGTGAATTGTATGGTGCCATCGAAACCTTAATTAATTTTGTACTTCGATTTGGACCTCTACCTGGTCCATATGGGGGCCTACCCAGTATTCACAGTTTATCCCTTTAACATAGTCCACAAATGTAAGATAGTAAGCTGCCTAAGCATCATATTTTTGTAGACCCAGAATAAACTTTTTAATTATGCAATAGGTTTTTTCCCATTTCACCATTTTAGATTGTCGCACACCTGAAGCACTGTTCCACATTCTGTTGATATCTTACTTCATAATAGTTCTTATGGAATGTTTCACTCCACAACGTGGTACACCAACAACAGGTGTTGTAGTTAGGGTTGAATTGGAACCCGGTTTGAGTTTTGGCTTACTGGTCAGCAATCTTATTTCCCGCAATGCCACACTGTCCTGGAACCCATATAAGTTGTACCTTGAGTTGGCCAAGAGTGTTGAGATATCTCTTGCACTCGTCAACCAGCTTAGTGCAACCAGTGCTTTGATTGCTACCTGGCTGTCAGAGTAGATTCTAATTATTTTGCCTGAAATATTGTAGTGTTGTCATTGTTCTAAATCTCCCGCCTTTTTAAACCATAATAGGTTACTCGTAAAGCAGGTTATATCATCTCTATATAATCCGCGCCCGCGTATTGTTGTGCATATATTCATTTTCAATCTTGTAGTATAATACAACTCCTCTTATTACTTAACTATGTGTCAATAAATTTTAAATGATAAATATATCAAGTATAGTGTATATTATTTAATATATAACTACAACAAATATAGTGGCATATTTGCCTAAGCTCATATTGGGGTTCTTCACAGAAAACCCCATCCCCTGATAATTCTTCGATTCGGGACCCATCAGTGAACCACATGTCTGTTCCTGGTGGCATCTGAGGATCATCTCCAGGTTCCTAGTCTTGTCTTGAAGGAAGTAGATACTCCCAGCTAATGTCAAAATCCCACTGTGGTATCATAGAGTCCTATAACATGACTACTTCCGGGCAGATTTCTGTGATAGAATTCTATATTACACTGTCATGTACTGGGGAGGGGCTTAGAAAAGGGTGTGGGGCCTCATAAACTAGAGACTAGAAACCAACTAAAATTAAAACCTAAAACTAACCACCTCAAATGTAGTGAGTTCTTTGACAAAGGGATCATCATCTCTCAAGTATATAAATTATAAAGTATTGATTGGCATGAAATTTACTAGCCTTGCACTCAGATTAGCCCATTAAATATATTTAATAATAATGGTGTGTTGTTTCACAGGTTATGTTAAATAATAAAATATTTATGAAACTTTCGACTTACCGTCACAACATCCAGTATCAATATATTTTAATTTTGATTACGGAGAGGGCTACCATAACTGGCATGTATCTATAGTTCAGTTGTAGTGTAGCAAATAAATTAATGTAATAATACATTCAATAAATGAGAAAGCAAATAAATATGTAAAAAAATAAATGATTACTTTTGTAACAAAGGGACAAAATTGCTCTTGTGAGTATAAATTATACCCCTTTGCCTAATTTATTATAAAGACAAAGAGACATCATCTCTCTATCTATTTGAATCTCAAAATGTAACTTACTGGAATATGATACGATTTATTGATATTAGGATGTTGAATGCATAGAATCAGTGATAGGTCCTGGCTCTTATTGGGATCAATCAATACATATTATATGACTCCCCCGCATCATTTATTTTGCGTGCATCCACACATTAGATTTTAACAGGACGAGGTACCATCCACTTTACTTATTTACTCAAAGCTTATTATATATTAAAATTATAATTTTATTTTGTTTAGAAATTGGAGCACTGCTGTTCTGAGAAATTGTTGTCAGCTGACAAAGCGAATATTACTGAAGAAGTTAGGGTGCTACTGAATGAAAATGCAATGCTAAAGAATGAAATTAGGACATTAAACAATGAGGTTTCACTTCTTCTCAACAGGGTTAAAGAATCTGATAGAGGTGAGTAACTTTACTAACAAGGTTGTTTTTTTGTTTTTACTTTCTCATATAAAGAGAAAGTATTGTGATGCGCCAATATTCGATTTTGATGTATTTACTTTTTTTGAGGTCCCTTGAGTCCAAAAAGTGGTTTTAAAAAAATGTCTTTCTGTCCTGGTGCCTAAACTACTGGGCCGATTTTGACGAAATTTGGTATACATATTCAGAAAAATCATACCCCGTGGCGAAATCGAGAAATGAATTTTAGCTCCAAATTTAGGGGCGCTACCCCCCAAAAACTCTGAAAAAACATGAAAAAAAAATTATTTCTCGAAAACGGTTCCGACGATTTTGATTAAAAAATTCTATAATATAGTCCATTTAAATACGAATCCAACGATATAAGCCATTTCCCCGGGAAAAATCTAAAGTTCCTGAGAAAATAGCTTAAAACGCGGACCGACAGTGCCCGGGTTCGATTCCCCGCCCGGGAGAAATTATTTTTATGATAAATTGACACACTTTTTATAAATTGTAAAGTTTGTGTGCGCACATGCTCAGTCGGCCAAATTTTTCTAGTAACAAATGAAAGCTACTAAAAATACCCTCCCCCCCTACCCAACCACCCTATAACAGCTAGTCCTAAAATTTTAAAATAGCTTATAACGGGGACAGAGAGGGGCCGGGTTCGATTCTCCGCTGAGGAGAAGTTACTTTTATGGGTAATTTTGATGAAATGTTCAAGGATTAAATGTTATTACGAAAAATAATAAATGAACAATACTGGGCTAAGTGTGAACTCATATATGAGAAAGTTTGTTTGTTTTCTCGGACCAATTTTTTTATATTATATTTTGTTTTTTTAAGTATTTCATCGCTCAAGTTGTTTTTTGCTTTTTATCAACATCATAATTTATTTTTGTGGTTTTGTCTCTAGAAAATTATTTAATTAATTTTAATGAAATAAATAAATTATACAGTTGTTATTTTAAATTTGGATACAGCTCCTAGCCATTTATTTATTATGAAATAGAAAAGTATATAAGAGAAATACCAATGCAGAGAACAAATTAAAAAGAGATTGAATTATAAATTTACCAACTTTCAGGCTGTTATTATTATTTTTAATATTTATAGATAGATGGCCTAGCTATAAGAAACCTTTAAACATGAATCAGATTTAGTATTGTAAATTATTTAGATTAATTTTATTTTGTAGATTCCACAACTCTGGAGGAGAAGTTTAGTAAATCTGAAGCTGAAACAGTTGTTCTTAATCAAGAACTTAATGATATAAGTTTAAAATTGTCTAATGCAGAATACCAGTGCCACTTGCTGCAGACAGAAAATGAAAGGTTATTCTCTGTTTAAATTTAAAAAATCTTACATTATTTCTTTATTAGTTTTGTGATTTTCAACCATTCGTTGTTCATTACAACATTACTTTGACTTTAAGGTCTGAATTGATAAGTTAATTACTAAGAAAAGAATTGAAAAAGGTTTAATAAGGTTTTAGTTTCCCTATAATAACATACTTCATGTTGTCTTCTGAATGAAAACAAATTTAGTGGCTTCTACTATCAATAGATGCCGCTGCATGTGTTAGTTCTAACCGCCAATATTTTAATATAACAAATTGCCCTTACTTTTTTATTTGACTCGTAATAGAAGTGTGATTGATCTTTACTCATGTCAGGATTTGGTTTATCTATAATCAATTACCATGTTAAAAATACATTTTAATATTATTTCTATGATTCTATAGGATTTATTGTATTATGTGATATTTATATTATAACTACAATATGTGATTTAAATTTTAGATTTTGTAGCCTTCAGAGCAGCAATGAGAGTAGCAAAGTCTTGAAGTTTCAGCAGGAAATATCTGAATTGCAAGTCAAATCTCAAAGACAGGAAGAAGTTTTATTGAATAAAATAACATGTCTGGAGAGAAGGTAATATTACTTTATGCAAATATTTGTGTTATTGATTTTTTTTTTTTTTTTTTTTTTTTTTTTTTTTTTTCAGGCTAAAAGATCTTCTTCTTTTTTTTTTTTTTTAATTTAAATTTTTATTAAACTTTGTAAATTTTATATTTTTAGGTTGGGAATGAGTGAGAGTCAACTTGCTGAAAGTGAGTCTGAAAGAAAGAGAGCCACAGAAGAACTTAGATTAGAGCTGGAACAGTTCAGGACCAAGGTTCATCAACAATCTCTAGAGCTTGACAGATATCGAGTTAATTCAAATCCAAATCTTCAAGGAGATCTGTAAGTTAAATATATGTTTAACTTAATTCTTTAATTCTACTCTGTATAATTTTAACTAGTTTTTCAATAAATATATATTCTTACTTTTCCTTACCTAAAGGAAAAGTATTGTTTTCACCTAAAGAATCCAAAATCGAGATTTCAATGGAATTATCCGTTTTGGGTGTTTTCAAAACAATTTGAGTGGTTTTTAGCTGGACTTGTCTGTCTGTGTCACGCATAACTCCCACCATTGTTAAGCTGGAGAGTTGAATCTTGGTACAAAAATCACTCCTTACTTGTAGTTGTACTGCCCGAAAAATAATAAATTTATGACATCATTACCATTTTGCTAAGTCAGCAAACAGTTCAAAGATTTTTTATAAAATCTAACAATTTTCTAATTGTGCTGAAATCTGCACTAATGATTGTACCTTTTTGCTCTCCCCTTTAATTTTCAATTATGTTTTATTTTAAATGTATCTTCCGGGGTTAACTAAAAAAAAAAAAATTGTTTTGCGATATTTCGTTCCCAATTTGGGACATTTTCTTCAAGACTGAATTTTTTTTTTTAAATTTTAGATTAGACCAAGATCTTTTACATTTATATTATATACATTTATCTAATACAAGAGTCAGGGACAAAGATTGATTTTCTCTGTCCCTGACTCTTGTATGCTGTTTGTTACATGTTATATATACATAGATATTTTTTCTAATTTATATTATGGATTTTCCAGTCATTTTTAAACATTTATATTATCATTTAACATATATTATATCATAAATTTAAATCCTATGACCATAACAATTATTAATTTTATTATTTTTATTTTTAAGATATGACGATATTAAGAAGTGTTTTTTAAATATCACTTTGATGAAAAGACAACTTTAAGTTAATTAATGAATAAACAGAAATAAGTATATTGTTAGGATGGAATTTATATATAATATTTATTAATTGTTTTACATTAGATAATTGTAGAGTTTATAAATTATTAATTTAAAATTTTTGTTAGATAAATGTATATAATATAAATGTAAAAAATCTTGGTCTAATCTAACATTAAAAAAATTTCAGGATTGAAAATATCCTAAATTGGGGACCAAATATCGCAAAAAAACTCCCCCCCCTCCTGAAAACACAGTTAAAAGAAAACATTATCACTCTAGTTTTATTAAGACAAAACGGGCTTTCAAAGTCCGAGAGGGACATGTTGTTGATGATTATTTGAGAACTAAAAGGCAGCTTTATGTTATATATGGTGTTAAGGAGATTGAGTTTCATTACCCTTGCTTCAATTTAAGTGATATTACTACTATTAAGTTATGCAAGTTAATGTATTTTTATTTAGATTGTTCAAAAATATATATATTTTGGTTTAATGGTTTGTAGGAAAGAAGGACTGACTGGAGAATGTGCAAGACTAAGAGAGGAATTAGAAGATAGCAAACTAGAGAACAAGCAAGCTGCTGAGCGTTTAGAATTAGCTAAGAAAGAAATGTCATCAGTACAATTAGAAATGGCTACCTTTAGAGATCGAGCACTTTCAGCTGAACACCTTCAGAGAAATCTCAAACAGGTTACATGGTTCTCTATTATAAAATTAAAAAAAAATTGGCTATTGTATCATTTATGTTTTTTGTAGGTAATATATATAAAAGAAATAAATCAACTTTTTTATAGGAGCTGGAAAGTGTCAGAAGGGAGATGATGGACAACATTTCTAAACTTACTGATGATGTGAAAGAGAGGGAGACTGAATTGAGGCAAGCAAAGAGTGAATTAGGTGCAAGGAGGTCTCAGGATACATGGCAATCTCGAGTAGCTAACCTCACTTCAGCTCTTGTGAGAAAACAAGCGGCATTAGAGCAAGCATCCACTGAATCTGCCCAACTTAGATTACAGCTTGAAAGAACCAAGGTAACTAATACACACAGACAATTCATTTCTGGATTACTACTCATCTCATAACTATTATCAATGCTGTAATATAGCTTTATTAATTTTTTGCCTGATACATTTGCTTTTGTTAATTGTTTATAGAACAAATGTCGCAAATACAGTGAAGAAATTCAGCTTTGTCGGAATGTAAATGATACAGATGATGGTAATTATATTTTATTCACTAATTTCTTTTCATCTTTTGCAAAATAAAATATCCAGTATAAATTAAAGTCTTTAGATACTGTTTAGTTTTGTACTCACAATTTTCTGGGACGGTGATGTTTTAGATGGGGATTCTAGTGAATAGAGATTCTACATCATAGTTGAAATTCAGGTATTCTGGATGAAGTTTAAGAGATTACAGTTTCTTAACGATGTGGACAGAGCTCTCTGTGGGATAATATAAACTGTCTATCCACGTAAACTGACTAATTTGTTCATAGGCTATCATCAGTACTGGAGTGTGGAAGAAATAGAGTTACATTAAAGTAACTCTTCATTAAAAATAGCCTTATGAAGGCCGAAAGCTGCTTTGTAGTCTAAAATGAACAAATTAGTCAGGTGACGTGGAGGGACATTTTATATTGGATGACCTCCATAAAAGCTCCTGTATCTATGAGTTCTTTGATTCACTGGAATATTTACCAGTGTGGGGAGCTAACTTGTTGGTTAGTTCATGGCTATTTTATCTGTGATTGAACCAATCGTGTTAATCTATCACTCACAAGTATGCATTTCTTATATTTTCTCATGTACGTAGTATATATACAGAGAAAAAATTGTGATAGCATGTAAATTTGACTTTAATGGATTAACACGTTTTGAGGTCTCCTGAGTTCAAAAATGTGGTTTTTAAAAAATGTCTGTCTGTTTTCTGTAAATTCGTGTGAAGCCTAAATTACTGGGCCAATTTCAATGAAATTTATGTTCAGAAAAATCATACCCTAAGGTGAAATCAAGAAATTATTTTTAGCTCTAAATTTGATTATGCCACTCCCAATATTTTTTTTTTCTAAAATTTAATCTATTTACCTACAATTCTAACCATATAATATGTTGTTTTCCTATTTATGTAAGTCAAGTTCCTTAGAAAATATCTATAAACAAGGATAGTGAGAGGCAGGGTTCAATTCCCTGCCAGGGAGTTGTTATTATTTTTATGGTACATATAGAAATATTTTCAATATAATTAAATGTAACAGCGAATACCTGAAACAACTAATGACCAAGAAATTATGTACAGTAGAACCCTGGGAATCCGAACTACAGTCAAATCTTGTTTATCTGGATTTGATAGGACCAGGCACTGTCCTGATCACTGAAAGTCCGGATAAAACGCAATCAGTTCTAAAATATCTGTAAAACTGGTTTAGCTGGGTAAAACTTTTAAAATCGATGAATTTATCATAAAAATGACTCTTTAGTCTTATCATAGGTCCACTTTTTAAACCTGCAAATTGATTGAGGATAAAAAAAACTTACCGTCTTATTGATATAAATTCAAAATTTATTGATTGTTCTTTATTGGAAAATTATTGAGGTCCGTCTGGATTAACCCGTGTCTGGACTAGCGAGGTCTGGATTAGCAAGACTCTACTTTAATTAGGACCAGAACCTTTTCAGATTTTGGACTTGTTCGGATTATCAGGGTTTCTGCTTTTATTTCTATTCAAATTACTTATAGTTAAATGTACATTCTTTTATCTTCTCTGTAGGTACCTTTATTCCCCCCTAAAAGTAATACAAACATTATCGGGATTCTACTGTTCTCCTATCTGATAAAATTTAGTATGAATTGTATCAGACAGATATTTATGGATTTTTGATAAAAAAGTTACCTCTTCTACTTTGCCCATTGAAAACTCTTGGATTGCCTTGTCTGCTTTGGCTTTGATTCGCAAAATATACTTGAGTGTTTAAATCATGTTATGTACAACACACTGTTTCATTGATTGTGCAGCTACCTGTTAAAATAAGTATCAATCCAAGCGAATCAATTAAAATAAATAAACCAATACTTTCACATTGAAATATCTAAAAACATTTATGAATTTCAACTTCTTTAAATTAATATTTATTTATTAAATTTATTAAAAATAAAAATTCATAAAAAATTAATATTTCCTTCTCTATTTTTTAGTGGTCTTTAGGGATTTAATAATTAAAGAAACAACTATTTTTTAATTATAATATTTTTTCAAAGCTATATTTCGCCCAAACCTGGGCATCTTCAGGCCTTATCTGTATATTACATAATATGCTGTGACATTGATTAATGAAAAGAGATTTTAAAAACAGCTTGAGTAACTTACTCATTCATAGTTCATTAGTTACTCTAATAAATTGAAGAATACACAAATTAATATTTATTTTAATTAATATAGTTTATTTTGTTTTCCAATTTATTGTAGTTAAGGCACAAGTACCTTACATGTTCATGGAGAATCCATTTGATCGGGGTTTAACAAAAAGAGTAAAGCAAGTGTACTCAGCCATGGATTCAGTAGCAACAAGGGTAACTGCTATTCTTTTGAGAAGATACCCCATTGCAAGGATCATTGTTCTCATTTATATGGTTTGTTCAGTTTTTTTATATTTTTTTTATAGCTGTTATAATCTTTTAAAGTATTTAAATCACCCAAAATTGATTTTGCTGCATGTTGGATATTTTTCCTAATAATTGAATTTTTATTAAATACAATATTCTAGAGCTAGTTATTTTTTTGAGATCGTGGCTAGAGGAGAATGGATTTGTAAAATGAGGTTGTTTATGAATGAGAGCAGGGCCTTGATCACCTTCTTTATCAATTCTATACACTAAAAGCATAAATCAGTGGTTATAAACTATTAACATTCTGTGCCCGTACATTTACTCTTAATATTTTGACCATTAAATTTACACAATAATTGCTCTGCAAACATCTTCTGATATATTATGCATATTGGCATTTAAGGCTGTGCAGCCTGAACACCAAACCCCTATACTGCATCTAGAACTGCTATTCTTAGGGTAACTTAATGGTAGTTGTTTCAAATTTTGTCCACATATTAGAAAAACAATATAGTACCGTTCCTACATTATTCATATAATAGATATGTGTTCACTGAAATTTTGACGACGCTATTTGAAACTGAAAGAATGTTAATTTAATTTTTACTCTTAAGGAAAGATTTAATTGGTTATATGGGGGACCTTGCCACTTCTTAAGTATTGTCTTTTAAGTCCTTGATGACAGCTATTTTTAGAATATTCACCTAACTTTATTATGCTTGACAGCTTGAATCCTATAGCCTAGTCCAGGGGTCAGCAACCTTTAATAATAAGGGTGCAATACAAGATTTAATGATAAAAAACCACTGAGAGGCACAAACAGCGGTTTTCTACTGGTAGTTGATGGGCAAAAAAGACGCCACTTTTAAAATAAATTAATGCCTTATTATAATAGGTTTACCCTACCTTTGGCCATGGGGGGAGGAGTAGTTTTTTGATGCTCGTTAGTGAGGGCACATTAAAAGTTCACCAAGGGCGAATTTGCCCATGAGCTCCTATGCATATTGTTTTTATAAAATTAGTAGATTCTACCAAGTTTTTGTGTTATTTTTTCATGGTGAATATAACTCAAAGAGCAAAATTGATCTGTTGATTGTCTAAAATGATCATTTTTGCCCTGAATTTATTTATTGTTCTTTTTAGACCTGATCTTTTTATGATAAAAATAAGTAACATTTAGGTTTTACAATTTTTTTTCTTTCAAACAATCAACAAAAACTAGATTCCCCTTTTCCTTTTTTTAGTTATTATTATTATTTTTTAATTATTTGTTAATCAATTGACTTACATTTATTAGCAACATAAATTTTACATTTTTTAATATTATTTTAAAATATATTTTGATTTAGATTGTCCTACACTCGATGGTCTGTCTTATTTTATATTCTTGGACACCTGACACCAAATAAATAATGCTACAATTATTAGATTCTACAGTTGAGGTAATATAATTTTTTTTTTTTTTTAGATTATGCCATTATGCATTTGATTATTAATTTAAATAAGCGATAAAAATACATTTCATGATGTAAGGTAATACAAACTCTAGGGAGGATCATGTATTTAAACAAAATTAAGAATTACATGTTATTTTAGTTTACCATGATGTTTTAATTTTTTGTTTAATATTTTTTAGGGCAAGGTAAAAACACGAAAGCTCAACATCTCTACTTGTTTGGTGACCATTTTTAACAAACATGATGTATAAAGGCAAGACATCTGGATCTAATAAATTAACTAAATGTTAGTATCAATTTGGGTACAGGAGAATGGAATAGTTAAATGTTGTCTTAAAGCTGTGGTTTTAACACCAATTTTTAAATATTGAATACATTGTTTTATCTGTGAAGTGATATTTCCCTCCTATCCATATAATATGTGTGTGGTAATTTATGTAGATGTATAATCTTAAATTGAAGCCACTAAACATAAAAGGAATAGAGTTTCAAAGATCAATGTTATAAAGTGAGAAACATCATTAATATTTGTGAAATAATAATACATTACTAAAATAAATATTTAATTTTTCATATCTGGTTATTTTAAACACAATTTTTTATATGAATGATGACATGTTATGGGTCTTTATGTAATGGTAACTTTATACCCAAACTGTCTATTCTGTCTACACCTCCTTCTCCTTCGCCGAATTATTTCTTTAAAAATCTTTTGTTATAATCGATAGAAAAAAAGAGAGGTTGGATCATTTAACCCATTCAATGCGGGTGGATCCACTGTGGATCCATACCGTGCTAACGCGCCTGGCGGGTGGATCCACAGTGGATCCGAGCCCTCCCTTTCAGCCCTCTGTAGCTCTATTCTCTGTGCCTCGAGTAGAACCATCTTGCAAGGCTCCGTCAGGCCTGCTCACGTTTGTATCCACAATGGATCCAAACTTTTTTTTTTATTTTCTATTTATTTTTAAATTAACTTTTAAAATCGTTTAGATATACACAGTAACTAAAGTAGGTTCATGAATTGGATTACGCATTGAATGGGTTAAGAGAGAAATTATAGAATTTAACATTAGGTGGATTCATCCCTATGGTCTTGATTCCTCTCTTCAACTTGCCCTTATAAATATCTATTTTCTTATCTTATTATTATCATCGCTTTAAAACGGTCCGAAAAACCACATAGAAACATTTGTTCTTGACGCACCCTATTAATTTTTCATCATCTGTTACGATAAAAAATAATTGTGTCAAATAGCTTCCTCGCGTTCTACAACTTACTTAAAATTATGTTATGCTTTTTTGTAAAAGCTATTGTAATTTATTTACCCCCCCCCGTTTTTTAAATCTGTTGAAATTGTTCTGCTTTTTTACTTGAATTAAAGTACCAATTTAGCAAAATTAAAAGAGTGCAGACAGTTGAGATTAATATGGTATAGTAAAAATCTGATTAGTACTTTTGAAGATAGAGGTGTTAATAAATGTACCTTTGTGCTCATGTGAAAGAGAAAAAAAAGGGCACAGAAGGTTGAAACTTATATGGAACCAAGAATGGGCTAATTATGACCTACCATAAAATTCATTATCATCGGACGAGTAGTATTTTTAGATATGTTGGTTCATAAAAATTGAATGACAGACATGGAATGTGACGATGACTGAAACAGATTTTTTCTTGGAATTTTCGAAATCGGGATTTTCGTTCTTCAGAATGATCACATAGCTTCCGTTACCTTGGGTAAGCTCGGAAGCAATAATTAACAACACTTTAAGAGACAAGTAAAACAATTTTTAAAAAAATCGATCCGAGACAACTCAGACAAACTTTTTTATATTGAAATTGAAACTGTATTTAAATTCCATAATATCGAAGTTAATTAATTTTTTTTTTAAATTTAAAAATCGTTCAATAGTTGGTTGTTTACTGTTAATTTTATTTCCTATCAAATCAGATTTATTTTCATCAATATCTCGGAAACTAGATTTTTCCAGAGAAAATGGCTGATATTGTTAGATTTGAAAATCGATTTGGAACCGTTTTCAAGAAATAATTTATTTTCACTTTTTTTCAGAGCTTTTGGGGGTAGCGCCCCCAAATTGTTCGATTTTGGCTAGGGTTTGATTTTTCTAAACATGTATGCCAAATTTTGTCAAAATGGGCCCTGTAGTTTAGGCTCCATGTGTCTACAGACAGATAGACTTTTTTAAAAACCACTTTTTTGGACACAGAGGACTTCAAAATGTGCAAATCCAACAAAATCTCAAAATTGAATGTTCATGCCATCATGATATGTGGGTTCTCTTTATTTAAAAAAGTGATAAATGAGAAAGTAAAATGAACAACCCAAAATTCTGCGGCAATAAAAATGATGGGGATTAGCTCTGATAAGAAGCAAACTGAAAGTGGGTTGACAGTAGGCCCTTCACACTGTCGGTCCGTTCCCAGTCCTCTCAGGTCAGGCACCGATCTGGATAGCTCGAATATCAACCCGGACTGGACCGAGACCTGAGCGTGACAGGACCGGGACTGGAGGAGTGAATGCTCCCATTTAAAACATATAAAGGGATCCTGATTGGACCGGGCTGTACCAAGACTGTTGGTGTAAATCCACCTTTAATTTAAGGTTAACCACCAATTTTAAATACAAATAATTTTACTCTGATTTTTCGTACTTAGATTTTCCCTTTAATTTATCTGAAATATACAGTTATCACTAAACACAAGACGTTAGAGCTAGAGGTGCACAAAATTAACTATTGGGATTCAGAGAACCACTCATTAATATTTCCAACTGCTTGGTATTAAATCTGCACTTTTTATTTCAATTTTTTCTGTACAAAATTAGAGTGCGGCATACATTTTGAAGCATATATTTTAACACTTATTTTATTTTAGTTTTACTTCACTCTTAAGAAAAGGTTACATGAGCTTGAAATCAATATGGTATTGATTCCCTAGCTACGCCACTGAATGTGCTATATTATGTATATTGTATTGTTTGCAGCACAACATTGGGGGGAGGGGAAAAAAATAAAACTATATGTTTATAAGTTATTTTATTTTACAAAACCAGGTACTGTGTGAGTTAACATAATTAAATAAATATTTATTTACATAAAAAATACATTATTATATACAAGAGTAAAAGTAGAAGACACCCTGAATGTTAAAATTCATGTTTGAGTGAGAGATAGTTGCTGCTTTCTTAGAGTTTCTTGTTTGGAATACATTTGCTTGATATTCTGAAAATAATATCATTTGGGTTTATCCGACACACTTTAAGTTTTCTGTTAAATCTGACACGCCCTCAATCTGAAAAAGTACAAAAATAAGTGTTACACTTTTTTTTTTTTTTTTTTTTTTTTTTTATAAATTATTGTTATAAAAGTAAATATTGTATATACAAAAATATAACACTACAAAATTTCTTGTAGTAAAAAAATATTTATACAAATACCAAAATTAACTTTTTTCTCAAAGCTGTTTTACTTTTAAAAGTTAGTATTAAAGGAAATTTATAAATTATGTACCATTAATAATTAATTTCTGATTTCCATTCTGGGGCTAAATATGATCAAAATCCAGTGAAAAGTTAGTAAGAGTATCTATGAGGAATTTGTTTTACAATTTAATATTTTTTTAATCCAAAATAATCTTTTGAAATTGCTGTACAATCATTTAAGAATGCTGCTAGAATTGTAAAATATATATTGATTTTAATATGGTAGTAATTAGTGATTAATCAATATTCTATTAATATTTTAATAGATTAAAATTAGCTAATTATTATTTATAAAAAAAATTATCAGTCCCACAATAGAGCCAATAATGGCGTAGATCACTGATGGGTATTTTTGCCTTTTTAAAACCCTCTCCCTTTATTTTTTGGAACGAAGTTCCTTATGGCACGTTCTGGAGCCCGGGAGTGAATCCGAAAAAACGACCAAAATCACCGTCACGCAAAATCCGTCACGAAATCTAAAAATGACGATAACTTGAGCAAAAGATCACCGAGTTAGATGAAATTTGGTTCACATGTTCATTTTACCAATGCCCAGGCTGAGTTCCTTGGAAAACTTTATCCGCCCAAGCAGTGGCGGATCTAGATCTTGCGGGGCCCTGGGCGAAATAAAATGGCGGGGCCCCTAGGATAGAGCGGGGATTGCTGATAAAAAACAATATAGTAACTTAATAATAAACCACTTATAACTTGATCCTATTTTACGGCTAATTCCCTTTACTTAGGGCCAGTCAAACGTTTTTGCTCTCAAAAATAATTCAAAACTTTTAAAATAATTACAATTCTGCTCATGATTTAAATCTAACATAAACCCCTCAAATCATATAGTTTTCAACTAATCATAATTTTATTTGCAAACGTAATCGAAAAGAAACATTTTTATTGTAATAATTAAGCTCTGTTATACTTAACTATTTATTCTTCTTCATGATATTTTGGGTTTTATGGTTAAATTATCATTGTAAATAAAAAGTTAAATTGTGTTATTTGTGATCAGTCCTATAATTTGAAATCTACACTCGAGCACTTTAAATTTACTCCCAGAATTCATATTCTCAGCTTATAACTTTCCATTTTAGTGCCGAGTTTTTAGCTTAATTTTAAAGACACATTTTAAGGGGGGTCCGGGGGTCCCCCCCCGGGAAATTTTGTGAATATGACCTCTCAAAACAGCGTTTTTATGCATCTCTGAGGTGAAGTTTCTCTTTGACATCAATTGGTAAAACTGCACTAATTGGCCCAATTATTTCGTACTGTCCGATACGCACTTAGTTTTTTTTACTATTCCTTTTTACAGGATTTGTCTTTTTTACATATCTCTGTACATTGACAAACGATTAAGGTTATGTAGTATCTCGATAAATTCAGTGTTTTTTTTATTTGTTTAAAAAAAAAAATACACGAAATGTCACGTTTTATAGGGTAATGATAGAAGGTTATTGTTAGGTCAGATCAAAAAGTACTAAACTCAACCTAAACTTACCATATCCTTCCATACTTTTCCCTAAAATTAAAAAAAAATTAATATATCGAGATGCTACAACCGAAATCGTTTTTGTAATGTAAAAAGGAACAGTTTGAAAAAAAAAACGAATTAAATTGGACGTTTAGATATTGGTGGGGCACATAATGAAGATTTACCCCACAGAATAAATAACAAAATCGTCATCATTTTGAAAAGGGGGAGGGTGAGAAAACACTAGGACGTTAACTCACTTAATTTTATATGGAGCGGGGCCCCGCGGGCTATCTTAAACATAAAAAAATCTATATTTAATAACTTATTTATTTGACTTTTTTATAGCGAGGGGCTCCGCGAAAAGGTAGTTAGGTATTAGGCTCTACCATGTAAACTAAATTCGACTGAATTTTATAATTCTAATATTTCATGTTTTGTAATGTAATTTAATATTACATGGCACGGGGCCCCACGGACAATCTTCAATACGAACTATAAATTTGCCAGTAAAGTATAAGTATTTTATTTTAATTTTCTATGGCGCGGGGCCTAGGGCGGTCGCCCCCCCCCCTGGATCCGCCCCTGCGCCCAAGCGTTTACGCGCAACGCTCGCGAAAAAGTGTTATTAAGGAAGCCTGTTACTTGACTTGTTTTGATTATTTTTGTTATATATGTCAAAAATGTCACTTTGTTTGGTAAATAAATAAAATATAATCATGTAAAATTTCACCCTGATACAAAGCAGAAGCTGTAGAGTAGGGAAGTGATGTATTTTATAATATATTAAATTAATTGGCCGGGTAGGTAGAAAACAGTCCTATTTCAATCCAAACTCCTTTAACAAACATACTCTTTCACTATAAACTCATCATGATCAACTTTTTTCTTATATTCAATATATATATTGAATATATATATTGAATATATATATTGAATATATATTATTGTAAGACGCTTGCTTTAATTATACAAATAATGATTTTCTTTTAATTTTGCCTCAACTCTGCTAGGTACAAACATTCGTTACTTTTAATTTTGTCTCTTTTTTAACTCCGCCATGTATAAGTAGTTAGCAATGTATACGTACTTAGCAGTGTGATTTTATAATTTTATTTAATGAAAAATGTAAGGAACTTCGTTCCTACCGGGTGTCCCGCGACACCACACGTATATTTTTTTTTTTATGTGCTTTATGTTCATGATTAAAACAGATAGACTCTAGGCTCTATGTATATAAAATTCAAGTTTTGTCTGTACATTGATCAGAATTGCAAAATTTGTGGATACTTTTTAATTTCATACATTCCAAAAACCGAATCCGGCCTTAATTTTTATCCTGTATACATATGTTGGTATGTTTGTATGTGTGTGTCTGTCCAAGTATGTGTGCCAGTCCAACTAACGAAATCGATTTTTTTTTTCGCAGAGGTGTCCACGAACAAGTTGCGCATATTATAGACTTGGTTTCACCGAAAAATATTTAGTAGAACCAAAATTATTAACATTTTTATAAAAAAACGAGATTTTCATAACAATGTCGGTTATTGATTTTAACATCAAATCAAAAATGGCTGATAACTCGCACAGTTTTTAAGCTAGAGGTATAAAAAATCAATCCTTAAATGTAGTTGTGGCACCCGGAGAATCATAAATTTGTGATGTTAACTCATTTTGCTGAGAGCAGAAATTTGAAAAAATTGAAACATTTTCCGATTCCGCTGAAATTTGCACCAATCAAACTTCTTTGTAAGACAAATAATTTCCACTGACTTTCGTTTTGACATCTACCGCCATTTTATAAATATCAACATTTGAACTTAGAAACTTTAATGCTAAATAATTTCGGAACAATTTCGTCAAGGTGAAATTCGCACCAATTCTCTCTATAATATAAAAAAAATATTTAGTAAGGAAATATTACGAGACCCACTTGTTCGATTTTTAAATCTTTTATGAAAACTCTTGAGGCGTAGATTATAAGAAAATGTATTTTTTTTTTTATTGGTTTTTATCTTGCCTATTATGAAATGGAGGAATTTTTACAGTAGAGGTAGCCTTTTAACTGAGAGTCATAGGGTATTTTATTCTGAATAATGGAATGAATAATGTCCTGATTCTTTTCTATGAAGGTTTTAGAAACGAACTATTCCGGCCACCGGCCCGGGGCCGGATTATTTGTGGAAGCAAATTACGTCAGTGTGGGAAAAGTTTATGATAAGCTGTGACTGTAGAGGTATATCATACTGTATTCCGTAAAGACACATATTTTTACCACCGTATGGCTCAATTGATTAAGTTATAAAATGAAAAATGTATTCGTACCTACTTTTTTATTTTTATAAACAAGCAATGTTATAAAGGCAACATTACAATAGTATTTCAGAGTAGTTTTATTCTCATAATCTACTGTAAAATGTTTTATGTTTTATGTTACAAAACAATTTTTTTTTTTTAAATAATCAAGTTTTGTCTTAAAATAGTTAAATGAGAGTTGAGATACACTCTGTTACTCTGTTTGTTTTAGTACACTACAAACTAAAATTTGAACGGGTTTCAATTTCATAAAACAGTAATTTTAAAGATGAATTTGTAAATATTTCCAAAATACAGACAAGTTTCATTACAAATTTCAGCATCAGGATTGCGTTAAAATGCAAAATGGAAGGAAATTTTTTAAACATTTCCCGAACCCCCCACTGCATTGGAGGGGGGGGGGGGGGTATTCCATATCCTTCGGTGTGCGCCTTCCTATTGGCTAAGGTTTCAAGAAGCCCTTATTCCTTATTTATTCCCCCCCCCCCTTATTTATTCCTTATTCAAGAAGCCAGTCCCCCCTGAACACACCTAGCCACTGATTCTTAGATAAGCCACGGGTTAAGCTCGGGGTAAAGGCTAGTAATTTAATGAAGGTGTCAATTTATTGTTTTTTACCTGAATAACAGGAGCTGATATTGAGATGTCCCTGAATTCCGGCAGAAACGTAAGTACTAGGGCACTCTGAGTTATCGCCAAAAGCCATTCTGAGGTTGTGCTTATAATATGCATACTAAATCCACCATCTGTTATCTTCCAGAATAACTCATTGTTTGGATCACCTGAAATTTAAGAGAAGGAAATTTGAAATATTATTTTTAGGTGGTAATCTGATTTTTAGGGTTTCGTAGATCCTTCTTGATTATTTTTAATTTGTGAGTGGTATCATGTGAGAGCTGCTGATGTGTAGGTTACAAATACATTTTTTTTTTTTTTTTTTTTTTTTTAATTTTGCATTCCTTACTGGTTTTATGAGTTGAAATATAGCCAATAAGAGTCCTCCCTCCAACCACCCTATAAAGGCTAGTCCTAAAATTTTGAAATAATTCATGCTAATACCTTAGTATGATGCGATGAAAATTTCCCGAAAAAATTTAATTTAACTTGTCATTATCGATAACATTGTGACCCCCCGGGGAATCGAACCAGGGACCCTTTTATTGTTTTGGGCTTTCCGGGTAAATTTGTTTATTTTTTTTACTTTTTTTCACTACCTATGGTAGGAAAATTGTTTTCACCCGAAATTTTTTTTCGAGATTTCAACGGAATTATCCGTTTTTGGTGTTTTTAAGACCCCCTGAGTGGTTTTCAGCATGACGTCTGTATGTAAGTTCATTGTAGCGCCCTAGGTATTTAATCTAGAGAGTTGAAACTTGGCAGAAAAATCAGTCGTTACCTGTAGTGGTGCCGCCAGGAAAATAACTTTTTCCGTCATCTTCGCCAAATCGCAAAATCTTCCATTTTTGCAAAATCGAAAATGGTCCTGATAGAGTTGAAATTTGGCACGAATGTACCTCTCTGTATGGCATATATAGATATATAGATATTGGCTGCCATTTTGAAGTTATACATTTTTGAATTTTGAAACTGTGACGGTTAATAATACCGAAAGTATAAATACGTTTTTGACATATAGCATATCGTTGGATCCGGAAAAAATTAAGGAACAAATATAAAAAAACCCGATGAAATTCCATTTTTTAGTTTACAAGAAATAAGCGATTATAATTATTTATTAGTACGATAATTTTGATGACGTCAAAGTTTGTTTACATACCTGTCAAAATACCGCCGAAATTCAAATAATTGAATAAATGAAATAAAAAAAATAATTTAGTGGCCTCCGAAGCGAGGAAAAGTTCCGAGGTACCCCTACCCGATTTTTTTATTTGAATATAGAGCGGGATGGGGCACGCATGCTTAATATTCTACGAGACCCTAAAAAGTACTTCGATATAAGTACTTCCCTGTGATTTGTTTTTTTTATAATGAATATTTAACTAAATAAAAGTACCTATTTATTAAGTTATTTTTTTTTTTTTAAATATACTATATCTTGGGTTTTTACCTGTATATTCATCTTTTGAGTATATTCCTGGTATGACTGCAGTGAAATTAAAAACAAGAGTTAAGAGGCAGAGGGCAACTCTGTAGTAGAATACTAGTTTAGATCCATAAACCTTACCCATATGATAAGAGAAAAACGTCTGTAACAAATATAACATTTTTTAAAACACTGGCATATTTAACATTAATAATACATACTTCAAATTGCTTTAGGTATTTTATATAAAGTTTTTAAAGTGTTTAAAACGAGTAAGGTAAATAAAGTGGTTTGAACTTGTATTCATTTATAGCAATATTATTAGGGATGGGCTAAACTATTAAATCTGAGTAATAGGTGACACCGTTCCAGCTCCGACCTGGTAATAGGTACCAATACCTATTATTTTTTTAATAGGTGACAATGTCACTGTCACTGAAAAAAATGTCAGCTACCTGCAACGTTCCTCTAAGGATTCGTTCCAGATCTGGTATTAGGTGCCAATACCTATTATTTTTTTAATAGGTGACAATGTCACTGTCACTGAAAAAAATGTCTGCTACCTGCAACGTTCCTCTAAGGATTCGTTCCAGATCTGGTATTAGATACCAATACCTATTACTTTTTTAATAGGTGACAATGTCACTGTCACTGAAAAAAATTTCTGCTACCTGCAACGTTCCTCTAAGGATTCGTTCCAGATCTGGTATTAGATACCAATACCTATTACTTTTTTAATAGGTGACAATGTCACTGTCACTGAAAAAAATTTCTGCTACCTGCAACGTTCCTCTAAGGATTCGTTCCAGATCTGGTATTAGGTGCTAATACCTATTATTTTTTTAATAGGTGACAATGTCACTGTCACTGAAAAAAATTTCTGCTACCTGCAACGTTCCTCTAAGGATTCGTTCCAGATCTGGTATTAGATACCAATACCTATTACTTTTTTAATAGGTGACAATGTCACTGTCACTGAAAAAAATGTCTGCTACCTGCAACGTTCCTCTAAGGATTCGTTCCAGATCTGGTATTAGATACCAATACCTATTACTTTTTTAATAGGTGACAATGTCACTGTCACTGAAAAAAATTTCTGCTACCTGCAACGTTCCTCTAAGGATTCGTTCCAGATCTGGTATTAGATACCAATACCTATTATTTTTTTAATAGGTGACAATGTCACTGTCACTGAAAAAAATATCTGCTACCTGCAACGTTCCTCTAAGGATTCGTTCCAGATCTGGTATTAGATACCAATACCTATTATTTTTTTAATAGGTGACAATGTCACTGTCACTGAAAAAAATGTCAGCTACCTGCAACGTTCCTCTAAGGATTCGTTCCAGATCTGGTATTAGGTGCCAATACCTATTACTTTTTTAATAGGTGACAATGTCACTGTCACTGAAAAAAATTTCTGCTACCTGCAACGTTCCTCTAAGGATCCTTGACCAGACCCGTGACAGTGATAAGATTTAATAGTTTTAAACACTTGAATCTGAACCTCGAATAAATATTGAATATATTCCTGGTAATATCAGGCTCTTATCGTCCACCATTTTTATTTTTCAATATTTTCCTGTGCTGATTTAACTCCTCTCAACTCCGTAACTTATACCCATCTTTTATTTATTTTATCATTTAAACCTAATACAAAATATAATTCACTCCACATTGCATTGGTTAATAATACATGAATATAGCAAAAATGAGTATTAAATTAAATAAAAACTAATACGTATCATCAATGTATTCATCAATGTATTGATTTCAAAGATTTATTTATCAGATATTAAGATACTATCTAAGATAGATTTATTAATCAAGATATTAAGATATTTTAGATACAAAGATTATTATTATCAAATCAATAAAACTTTGTTTATATAACACGCACCTATAGTTAAAATAATTTAATTAATTGTGCGCATTGTACAAGTAATGTCAAATATTTATTTTTATTTAAGCAAAGCTTTTTAACTACAGCTACTTGACAACTATCCTCGATCGCGAGACTACAGTAATTTCTCAAAGTAATAAGTTTAAAACCTCTGCAAACCAGAAACCTAGATACTACTTTTAGGATACCTAATTATCCATAATTCAGAATTTTTATCAATAAAAGGAATAACAAATATGAAGACATATTAACAATTCGTAGAAGGCGGGCCGCTGCCTTTGAATTCAGTCGTTTGTAATAAAGCCGCGGCGGTGCCGGTGTGGAGATAAGAATAAAAATTATCTCCCATCTACTTTTATCAATTACTCGAATCAATTACCGAAATAAAACAACATAACTTTGTTAATAACAAGTCTATCTGTATAAAAAATTAAAGATAAGTAGGTAACCAAAATAAATACGATAAAACATATAAAATCAGTTTTTGTCAAAAAAAGAAGGTATATTTACGTTTATGTGTTTTAATATGTGTAATATATATATACATACTCTTGTAATAGCTGTTTTTTAACTATTGAGGTAAAATTTAAGTCATAAAAAAGTTTTTGGTTTTTTTACTCGTGTATAATACGCACCCCGATTTTGGAGGGAAAAATGTGCGTATTATACGCGAGATATTATAAGTCGCAATATCATAGACGAATATAATTAGGTATAATTTTGGGTATTATAAAAAGATAATAAAAATTATAATAACGTATTATATCTTCAAAGCATTGTCTGAACAATCTTTTTACATAATATTTAGAAGTACATAATAATAAAAATGAGTAAATGAGTATTTATTCATTCATTATGTAATTTAAATTAAATAAATAAACTTGAATAAAATGATTTAAATTTGAATAAAGTTATGAAAATGAAAGGAAAGTCAAAATCTAATTATTGCATGAAACAGAAAACACCCGGAAACGAACCAAAATTAGACTAAAGAAATATGATTTAAATGTCATGGAACAATTCATTTACAATTGTCTATAAGCCATAAGCTATTATAACGGTGCGGTGGTGTCATTAGGAAAGTGGGAGGTCGGTGTCCGGGCTATCGGCAAAAGAGGAATTAACATCTTGTAGAGGATCAAAGGTGTGTAGGATTATTGGGGTCTTGGGGTAGAGTCTAAGTACCTGGGGGACAAATGTTTTATTTTTCATTACAACTTTACAATTATACAAAATATTAAAATAATAACAAGCAAAGCAAGAACAACAACGCTTTGAAGGTATAATAAGTTAAACCCGATATTATAATTTTTATTATTCCTTATAATATACCCTAAATTTAAATTATATTCGTCTAGGAAATGAGGAGGGGGGAGGTCAGTAGTTGTTTTAAATAAATACTTTGAAATCAATACACTTTTGTCATATATGCATGTAATATTAACCAATAATACAATGTGGAGTGAATTATAAAAAGGAGTGATAAAATAAAGTAATAGAGATGAGCATAAGTACTACATTAAAATCTCGCGTATAATACGCACCCGTGTATAATACACAGGCAAAATTTTAACTAAAATTTGTGGAAAATTAAATAGTCGCGTATAATAAGCAGTTAAAATAAATTTAATATTTTGCACATTGTACTGTAATTTCAAATATGTATAGCTTTATATTTTTATTACAATTACACGACAACTAAAGCTAAACTATTATCCGCGAACGTGAGACAATAATAATTTTTAATAGTTTAAAGTTTAAAAACTTTGCAACGTACTTACAGAAAACTAGGTACATACTGTTTTTAAGATATCTAATTATCCATAAATAAAATTATGGATAGGTATTCTTCTGAATATTTATCATTACAAGGAATAATAAATATAAAGACATTAACAATTCGTAGAATTGTTAATTGCCTTTGAGCCATTTGTAATCAAGCCGTTGTAATCTCACGGCGTTGCCGGTGTAAAACTTATCTTTATATTATATATGTACTTTATCAATTACCGAAATAAAATAACATAACTTTGATGATAACAAGAAACAAGTCTCTCTTTCTAAAAAAGAGAGAATACAAATAAGTAGGTAGATACCTTACCAAAATAAATACGATAAGATACATAAAATCAGTTTTTATAAAAAAAAGTATATTTACGTTCATGTTTTATAATGTGTAAAACACCCGAAAACTATATATATACTACTGTAATAACTGGCTTTTTTTTTAATTATTGAGGTAAAAATTAAATTGTAAACAAAGTAATATTTTCACTCGTGTATAATACGCACCCCGATTTTAGAAAAAAGTGCATATTATACGCGAGATTTTACAGTATAGGTAAGTAACGGACAAGTCGAGTAGAGAGAAGAGTTAAATCAGCACGAGAAAATATTAAAAAATAGTGGCCGATGAAGGCCCGATATTTCAAGATATAGAGTATTGGTTCAGGTGTTTAAAAAAAAACTATTAAATCTTGTCACCGTAACTGGTCTGGTTATGGTGCCCTCAAGGAACGAAGCAGGTATTAGGGCTTTCTTTCCGTGACATTGTCACCTATTAATAAAATAATAGGTATTGGAACTTCCAGTTCCAGTATTCAAAACTTCATATTTAATATTTTACGAAGCAGGTATTAGTCTGGATATTGGGACATTCTTTGCGTTACTTTGTCACCTAATAATAAAATAATAGGTATTTGAACCTCCAGTTCCAGTATTCAAAACGTCATATTTAATATTTATTATATCTTATCCCTTGTCACTTGTCTCTGTGTGGAACGGAACCAGGTAGAGAGAGGGCTTTCTGCTAAGTAGAGAAGGGTACAGGCCAAAGGCTTACATGTAGGAAAAGGAACCTTCCCCCACTACTACCACATGATGCCACCCTACTACTTACTACCTAACCTACACCTACCTTAAAAATATTTAGGGGCCGTTCCGTAACCAGTGACAAATTTAATAGCTTTAACCAAGTCACTGTCACGTCTGTAATAGGTGACACAGTTGGAACCCTATTATTTTACCTATTACGTTAAATAACGCACATCTCTAAATATTATACATTTTTCTTTCCTGCGTGATTGCTTACATTTTTTAGGAAAATTATACTTTTATAAAAGTTTTAAGGTCTTCAATTTATAGGGTTCATGCCATTAATGGACCTCTTTGCAAGATCTCTCAAATTTCTGATAATTTGTTAAACCTTATATCTTGGCTATTTTAAAAATATTGGTTACATTTAGTTTAAAAATTTGTTTTTTAAGAAGGTTTATTGGACTCATCAAATGTTAGTTTCAAATGTGTGGATCGCATCACTACATTTTTTTTGGATCTGAATCAGCATCGTTAAATACAAAAATGAATACTAATTTATTAATGAATATTCCCTAATTAATATTGCCATTTATTAGCAAATTTTATCAAGCCTCTTTTATTTTCAATTATGTTATCTTCGTATGACACTTATTCATATTGATAACTGATTCACTATACCATGGAGCTATTTGATTTTTGAATGGTTATATGACTTGGATTAAATATGTTCAATAAATTTTTGAATACAAGAGTTGTTATTAATAATTATAGTTATAGGTAATGTAAAATATTTTATTGCTCTCATAAAATATTGTCACATATAAGAATAAATATGGCTGCTTACCTGAAAAACAAAATAAATAGTGCCGCCAAAGAAACAAAGAGCTGCGCCTAGATAGTGAACCTGCCAGAGGTTTGTAACTTGGAAATTAGCTACGATGCACATTCCTAAGCAGGATGTGTAACCAAGAATGGTTGATGTCCCATTAGCTCGTAATTTATGAGGAAGAAGACCTCTGAAGTTTGTGAACTTAGCTACTTGCAGATGCCTGATGTATACACATATAGCAACTAGAAAACAAAATTACAATCATAGTTCATTTAATAAATTGGCCAAGTATGTGATATCAGCACACAAACCGTAGGGAATTTAACAAATTGGACGAGTTTGTTAACCAGTACAACCTGCCCAGCCGTAACAAGATGACGGCCATTTAAAAGTTTGTTTTAGCTATTTCTTTTGAACCCTTTATGTTATATAATGACATGAAACGCCTTTAAATGCATTTTTATTGTCCAAAAGCAATGAACCTACTCCAAATTGTCTGACCCCTATCTGTTCTTATGATAATAAATTTTAAAGATTTTTTTTGGAGAGGGGGGAGGGGCATTTTTTTCTCACAAATATATGTAAGACTCATGAAAAATTCCTTAAGAACCCGTTTTTTGACAAAGAATAACTATGATTTTTTCGTTAATTGGTTGTGGGTCCTCCTCTTTCATTTTATGATAAATTTCTATTAAGAAGAATTAGAGTCTTTGAGAGATGATTTTTTTTTACATAACTGCAAAGTTTCACATTTTTGTATTGGGTACTTTCGGAGATCAGGTGCGTTACAGACAGACAAGCGCAGGAATGTATATATAAGGGGTCCTCGTTTTTGGCGGCGGACCCTAAAAATGTGTCTTTAGTTGTCAGAATAAGTTAAAAATCTAATTAAGGAAATTTAAAATTATATGACTTTATACAGAAGGAAAAAACTGCGTTTCTTAGAAAGTTAACATAAACAAATGCTTCTCCAATATGCATAAACATAAAAATATGCCAAGATATGGGCTCTCAGCACATATACAAACGGCTCGTAGGCATTTTAATGTAGGTATGTGTAAGTCTTATAGAATCTATATATATAAAATTAAAGTTTTGTCTGTGCACTATCAGAATTGCAAAATGTTTAGTCACTTTCATTCCATACTTTCCGAAAACCGAATCCGACCTTAACTTATTTTCGTTACGTTTGTATATGTCTCTTACTACCAGTCCGACTTTATAGATGCAAAACTGGCTAAACGAAATCGATAAACGTTTTTGCCGAGGTTTGCATAAACATGTTGCGTATGTTGTAAGCTTGGTTTCATTGACAAATATTGTGTAAAACCGAAGTCATTAACAATTTTATTAAAAAAAGATTTTCATAACAATTTCGGTTATTGATTTTTATATCAATACAAAAATGACGCATAACACCCACAGATTTTAAGCTAGACATTTGAAACTGGTAAATAAATCAGTCCTTATATATAATTGGACAGCCCGTAAAATTCATCAATTTGTGATGTTATATTAACCCATTTTACAGCAATAATAAAAAATTATTATTGCACATAACATTTTCCAGTAGCATTGAAATTTGCTCCAATTATACGTCTTCATAAGCGTTCGATTTTTTTAAAATCTTGTATGAAAACTTTGAGGTTTCGATTAAGAATATTTGGGATTTTTTTTATTGGTTTATTTATTGGATTTATTGTGCCCGATAATGAAATATAGAATTTTTTACAAGTAATAAATAGCCTCTTAACTGCGATTTACAGGGTATTTCATTCTTAATAATGGAATAAATAATGTATAATATGAAGAACTGATTCTTTTCTATGAAGGCTTTGGAAAGGAAAATATTTAGGTTTTTAATTTAATTCCTTACATTATAATAGTAAACATAGCCACTGACTCGTTGCGTGAGCCCCACGCGGTAGTTGGACTGGTTCTCTATGTGTACAAAAGTTTTTTTGTGGCTTTCCCGCTAAATCTTTAATAATATACTAGAACAATAAGTTTAATAAAAATATCCAAAAGATATTAATTTTATTGTTTTATAGAATAAATCAATGTTATCACTATTTAATATTTCTGCATAAAAAGCAAAATGACTGATCCCAATTTAGTTATTCAGTTTCACTTATCAGTCGACGTGAAAGCTTTATATTTAATTTAGATAAAATACAAATTATACAAATAGTAATTTCTATTTCGATATTATGCACAAAGGCGTGACTATTAATTCTGAAATCTACTCACGCAATAAAGAAGTTATATTGAGTAACTGAGAGAAGATGCAGCTCTCAGGAGCTTCAGCTCCAGTGTAGCTGATGTAAGGGAAACCTGCTTCCACATGTTTGTCTAAAACTGCTATTACAAATCTGCAAAACATAATCCCTTTTAAATTTAATATAAATACTTTTCTATCTAAGAAAGATGAAGATCAGACGTTTATTTATTTAAGATTTATTAACTACATGTTTTAATTAAGTTGACAACTTATAAATAGCCATAAGAGTATATTTGGTGTCATCGGCAGTTATAAAATTTATAGTGGTGCTAAAATTAGCACATATCGAACCTATATATTGCTTGAAAGGCTTCGACAAGAGTTTTTTTAATTATATAGCCTGAGATTTATAATTATATTTAAACTTCACTAGGCTTATTCATTACACTAAATTATACATAAACACAATTTCGGTACTGAAGATCAAGTCTGGATCTGCAGTTGCACTTGTACACAGATGCACTTTGTTGTAATTGTAATTCATCATCAAGCAAATTTAAAGACCCAAGGTCCCTAAAAATGTTGTGGGGCAAATAATTCTTTAATTATACCCTCTGTAAGAGAATATTATTATCATATCTTCACCCATATATAATAGAAATTTTTCCTCCTAATTCAGGCAGTTAATAAAGTCTGACCTAAACAAAATATTTACTGTCAGCAATAGTTTTACATATTTTTATTTTAAATTTGTAAGGGAACTTTATTTGATAATCTATTTAAATATAAAAATAAAAAAGTTGTTTATTTGTTTTTCCGAGGTCTCCGCAGAAGTCTCACCTGAACTTAGACTGGGTAACTAACAGGAAAAAGATTATACCTAAATAAACATTATGATTTTATTGAAGTCTTTATGACTATTCTATTACGAAAATAATGGAAACAAAATCATAGACAATAAGTTATTATTAAAGGGTATGTCCATAATGTTCCTAATTCATAAGTCTTAATAAATAATATGTATTTACGCACCAACGTGTTGTGTTGTCTGTTTAGATCCATGTTTATTATCTGGATATTTTTTTAATTATTTAAAACACTTTAAGGTTTAGTTTAAGATTATTTTTTCACAAGAGTTGTTTAAGAGTATTCACTAATCTTATATCTCACGTCAGCAAGAAATATATAATTAAATTAGAGTGCGTATATATTACCGTTTCCATTAAGTAGACCTACTTGGGAAACATTATTTTTAAATTAATGATATTTCAAGAATGGTCATTTGTATTAGGTACTATATAGAATAATTTATCAACTAATCACAAGATACCAGACTTTATTTTCTCGGAACTTGATTTTTCCTAAAAAAGAGAATTGAATAATAGAATGTTTCAAATTACTTTTATAATTTTTTTTAAATTAATTATTTTAAGAAAAATCGTGGTCTTGCTAGAGTTTTAGTGGCAAAAGTAAACTTAATTGTTCAATTTTGCCTTAACATAATATTATCCTACAGAATACATTTACCTACTAAATTCAAATATATATTAGACTACTAAACTTTTTAGTTGTTTAGATGACGTTTCAAGCACAGGCAGACATTTTTTAAATAATACATTTTTGGATTTTATTTATTTTCGCGTCATCGAAATATTGTGCCGATTGTGCAGAATAATTTCAGAGAAAATAAAAAAGGGAATGTCAGAAAATGTGCTTTACAGCTTTTAAAATCAGTGATGAGCATGAATAGTTTGATAAATATTATGATTAGTTCAGACTTACGTTATAACGAAGGTGAGCGGGCAAAGTAAGCAGACAATTATGGGGATAATGTGGAGGTTCTTTCTTCTCCTCATAGTGAATTGTTGATGGTATGAAGGGTTTCATCCGCCAGGTGAACACATAACACTCTGTAGGCCTGTGCAAACCGACTGGGCACTTAGCACTTCGGACAACTGATAAACCTCCGCACCGATAAGATAAACTCCGGTGGACTAGCTCTTGAAGATATTTTGTAATTTACACCGAGTACGTCAGCTTGAAGACCACTTTTAAGAAACAATCATCTTACGTATTTTTTACATTCGTTATCTAAGATCTGTCTTAACAATTTAATTGAATAGCATACATTTTTTAAAAATCTTAAACACTATTGCATTGTTAAGAATGGATGAATAAGAAGTATTTATTATTATTCTTGTTAGTTTTGGACTTACAAAGCACGCTGAGAGTGAGAGCTGTGTACTTTAGAGAATATACTCTCACCTTTACTTTTTGATATAAGGAACTATAATTCTATTATATATAATTAAGAAGGAAGTTTAAACAAGTGCATTCGCGATTTCTTTTAAATAATCATTATTTTACAGGACACATTAGTAAGTAATAACTTCTATAACTGCGTGCAAGATCATTCGATAAAGATTGTAATATACAGTGAAAACCAGTTAACATGATAAATCGGTCAACACAAAATAATACTGCTGCCCGAAAAAATAATAGGTATTGTCACAATTTTTTTCTTTTAACACGAAACAAAAAATCGCTTAACACGAAAAGATTTCGCTTCTCGGATCGAACAAAATACATGTTGAGAATTTATAGGGGTCTTAAATAAAAATAACAGCCGTTTAACCCGGCTTTAAAATATCGACACCGGTAAGACGGCGATGATATTGTTTATCGAAACAACCCCCTCTTGTGACACCTGTTTTGAAGATATATTTTGTCAGTTAGTTCTCGAATTCGGTGATGGGTGTGTCGAAGTCGGTGAATTGTGAGTCAAAATAAGTAAATTACGTATTTTTGTATTTTAAATAAAACTTTTTTACGTGTACAATGGCAGAGAAATCTAGATGAATATTTACTAGTAAAACTTTAAAATTATTAACCTTTAATAAATTTGTATTTTTTTTATTCAGTTGTTTTATTTTTATTTTGTTTATTGTTTTTATTATATATAAATTTACACACATTTTTTATTATATATATTACGCACATTGTTATCAATGTACGTATCGTATAATAATTTGAAATGTGAATAGTGTTAGTACATCTAATATGAAGTGTTGGACCTAAGTGTAAATTAATAAAACTTGACATCGAAAATATTGGTGTTTTTATTTTTTGTATGCATTGATTAACACAAAATTCCTTTAACACGAAAAACATTTCGGTCCACACGCATATATTTCTACTTGTATAAAGCAAACCTGGCAGACTAATTGGACAGAGAGTAATGCAAAATTAAAGCACATTAAACCCGTTATAGAAGACTGGACAACAAGCTACAGATCTGACAGACATGAGGAGACTGTACTTTGTAGACTTAGAATAGGCCACACCAGACTAACGCACAGTTATTTGTTTACTAGAGAAAGAGTCCTACCTATATGTAGATATTGTAACGACATACTGACTGTTCCACACCTACTTATAGACTGCCCACAGCTAGAACTTTTACGAAAACACCACAATTTACCAGAGACTATGATACAGTTATTAGGAAATGAAAGCAACACAGTATTAAAAGTTTTACTATACCTTAAAAACACGGATTATTACAACGAAATATAAATTTTTAAGTAAGACGGGCTATTAGGACGTTTTAATGTTATCAACATTTCTATATAGTTAGGTTTGAGGGAACAATTAGTTCCCTAACATGATCAGGGTGTTAATAACCTTAGCCGTCAAACACCCATTAATAAAACAATAACAATAACAATAACATTTCGGTCCACCTCAATTTTTGTGTTAAACGGTTTTCACTGTACATTTATAAGGAATCAGTTCAGGTATGTGCACGTGCACAGTAGTTTATTTTAAGGGTTTCGTAGATCATTCTCGATACCCTTATGCCGAGGGTGATGTGTCTGTCTGTCCGTCGTACTTTTATATTCATATTCCCCGAACCGTTCAGCTAGAGATGTATAGTATACAGTGCCGGATCTAGGTTTTTTCTCAGGGGGGGCAAAAGCAGATTTTGCCGCCCTTGCCACACAGGGGCAGATCTCGCAGTAGAATTTGGTGGGGGGGGAACTTGGGGGGTTTAGCCTCAAATCCAAAGGGGGGTTCGGGGGGCCTCCCCCGGAAAATTTTATAAAATTAGGTGCAAAAGTGGTGAATTTTAAGCGTTTAGGAGAACCTTTTTTTAGAGCTTTTTCAGCTAAAACTATACAGTACCTATTCTATATTGCGTTTAAAATACCAATTAATAATGATAATTTCTATTTTATTTAACCTGTAACACTATACTATGCTATTAATTCTTCCAGATTCATTAGGAGTGGTTACCCTCCTGCCCAAAGGGGGGTTCGGGGGGCCTCCCTCGGAAAATTTTAGAAAATTAGGTTAAAAATTGTGAATTTAAGGCGTTTTGGAGAACCTTTTTTTTTAGAGCTTTTTCAGCTAAAACTGCAACTTAACGTTTTTTTTAAATTTTTTCTGCAGAATTTTTGAAACATTTATTATCTAAATCGGGTTTTAGACTTAAAAAATTATTTTTTACCTGTAACACTATACTATGCTATTAATTCTTCCAGTTTCATTATGAAATACCTTCACAACTTCCTATAAAGCAACTGAATCAAGTAGATACACACTCAACTAAGCATATAAACAAACATCCATTAAAGTATGCAAATAAACAAACAAAAAAATAGTTTATATTTGCATCCCACATAAAAATGTAAGTGGGAATCCCAGTTAGCAATTTTAATATCAACGTGACTATTGCTCCATAGCTAAGGCAACCATATTTATTCCAATAATGTTATAGGTTTGTTTTGATTTGTTGGTCTTCAAATAGATGTAATAACTTATTTAAATTAGTTAATGTTGCAAAATGTTTACGTTTTATTATTGTATTACATATCATGTAATATATTAATGCGTTAATATTGGCAATAAATTACTGTTTATTTATTGATATTTTTTGCCTCCAACCTCACCGAAGGTAACTGAAGCTATGGGATCGTTCTGAAGGACGACAAATTTTTAGAGACTAGAGATAGATTTATTTCTAAGACAGATTCAGACATCAGGGAACATTTTTGGGTCCGTGTCTGTCTGTCACTTTTTTTTGCGAACCAACATATTATCTTAAAAACGACTCGTCAGATTTTAATGAAGTTTGGATGGTAGGTCATGATTAGCCTGTTGTTGGTCCCATATAAGTTTCAACCTTCTGCGCCTACTTGTTTCTCTTCCACATGAGCACAAACATACATTTATTTAAACCTACATACAGCTTCAAAAGTACTTTTCCGATTTGTATGAAACTTTTATAGTTTATCGAAAGTAACCCACAGATAGCCCCAGGTTAATATGAATCGTTTGCGTTCTTTAATTATTGCTAAATTGGTACTTTATTTTGGGTAAAAACTCCAAACAGTTTTGACAGATTAAAAAAACAGGTAGACAATGAAACAAAATAGACAACAATAATGGCTTTAAGTGCATAAAATCAATAAAGTACGCAATAGAATGCGAGGAAGGGATGTGCCATATCATTTCAACGTATTTTTACGAATACCTCGCTTCCTATGGCTCGGAGACAAATTAAAATTATTATCAAAAAGCAAAACTATTAAATTTCCCACAAAAAAGGTCTCATTCATTTTTTACGTACAATGAACGGTTTAGCAAAAACCTAGTTCTACTATAACTTGCATTGTGATTGTTTTTGCACGACTTTTTACGTGATTTTGTGAATATCTCGCTTCTTCTGACTAGGAGACCAATTGAGGATCAGATCAAAATTTAAGAATCTAAAATTTCACACAAGAAACAATATGTTAATTTTTTACGTACAACGAACCGTTTGGATAATAATGCGCTCCCAAGTTTCCCTTATTGTCTCCGAGCCATAGGAAGCGAGATAATTCGTATAAAAAAGACCAGTCAGCACCCTGACTTAATGAGCGAATTTTCAAAGAAATCTGCGTATTATTGGATTATGATAATATAGAAAAATTTTGGTTTAGAATTTGGATGGGTGAAAAAAAAAAAAAAAATTGGTACACAAAATTTGACCCGTAAATAGACTCCAAAAAGTATTAATAGTATTATTATTTACGTTAACAGTTTGAGTCTTTCTTGACACATCGAACTTCTTTAGTTTTTGATAAACTTCAATATGCTTGTTTCTTTCACATCAACTGTAAAGAAAAAAAAGGGTAAACGAAGTTATGGGTGGGCTTTATCAGATTGGACAAGATAACTGTAATTATATTACATATAATTAAAAATTACATTTCACCTATTTTTTTTTTTTTTTTTTTCATGAAATTTTTATTATTTTTCCTTATTTATCATTTTATTTTTCCACCTCGTTTTGCCGCTCCCCGGGAGTGCCGCCTGGGGCGCTTGCCCCCCGCAGCCCCCCCCTAGATCCGGCACTGATAGTATAGTAGAAAGTAGAATGTAACGGTTTACCTTCTGGGTGCCGCTGCTCAAGTCGGAGGAGGGGGGAATTCCCTTAGTAAGGAAGAATTTACTGTTGAAAATTAAATTGAGCGCCACCTCGCCTACGGGGAATTTAGGGAAAGGAGTTAATACGGGACGACGAGGGATCCCGGGAAAGAGAAAAGGAATGAGGGGGGAGGAGAGAGGGAAAAATTAGGATGGATAAAGAGAGAATGGGAACACTAAAATAATTAGGGCAAAAAGGAAATAATAGAGATGGATAAGACACAAAAAGAAAATATAGAATATGAAAAATCTATAATAGTAAACCTGCGTGATAGACAAAATTATACAGTAATAAAATCTCCTTAAAATAAAAGTTAATCCTACTTACAATGATAAAAGAAAAGGAAAAGCCCTAGGTCCCCCGGGAAAATAATAGATGGTAAAAATAATAAAATATAATTATAAGTATGTAATTGGTGGTAGATCGGAGATGGGTTGATCGACGTTCGGTCCCCGAACTCCAGCGGTGAACTCCACTTCCTTAGGGGGGAGGGGAGGTAGTACAACTAATTTTATATACCAACATACCTGGGGTTAGGTAGGCTTACAAAATAACATCCCTTCAGGGTGAGTTGGGAGGTTTAAGTCCGTTGGCTGACTCTCATGGGTGAACGGAGCGGTCCGGTGATCCCTATGATCTAGTAGAGGTTCACTTCTCCGAAAGTATCGTGTTCCGGGATTTCGGGGAAGTTCAGCGGGAACCGCACAGTTATTTGTATCACACACTACTATCCCGCACTCACATAAAGGTGACGGCCGATCCGTAAGAAACGTACGAGTATTTACAGATATACGTGTGGTTTAGTAATGTTCCGGCGGCAGGCCGACTGAGTCCAACCGAACGTTCAGTTCCTGAGCCTAGCCCCGACTGACTCATTTAGGCTCCCCTCTCGTACCTACGGAACTCTGCACTTAGGCACAAAACAAACCCGATAAGACGTCTTGCAAATAAACAATAACTCTTCCCAATCAGTAAAAAAAACAAAAGAATATACCAAACAAAACAGTTCTTTAACATAATGATAAACAATCTTGGATCTATACCGTATTGCCCTTTACTACACAATCTACTCGGAATAGATCCAAATAAAAAAATACATATAAACTCAACCAACTAATCTTGGTTGTTACATTATGATCCCTCCCGGGGAAAAAGGAGAGGGAAAGTGGAAAAAGGGGGAGGAGTGGAGTATTTAGGAATTCGGGGTTCATCTAATTCGAGTCTCCTTCAGATGATGAAGTAGTATTGGTTGTCTTCAAGTCTTTGACATGCCATGACCCTAGGCTGTTGCCATCCCTATCTTCTTGTCGTACCCAGCATCTCTGAAACCGAGGTTCTAGTTTTGCTGAGAAGTAATCAGCAGCACTGGATTGGGGATAGGTTCTCTTCCAAACCTCATCTCCTGGGTGGAAAGTCCCATATCTTCGCCTCAGATTGTACCGACGACCTTGCCGTTCATGAGCTTTCCTTAACCTTCCCTGAACATCTTCCATTACAACTGACATCCGTGTCCCAAAATTATCAAGTGGTTGATCTTCCTTTCCCTCCAGAGCGTCCGCCTCCTGGTGAATTTTGTGCATATCCCCTACACATAAGGCTTTCCTTCCGAAATTCAGATAGTTAGGAGTGTATCCGGAGCTCTCGTGAACTGCAGAATTAAGAGCAAATTGCACTTGGGGTAGTAACCGGTCCCATGAGCGATGGTTTCCTCTCACATAGGCAGCGATCATGTGTTTTATCGTCCTATTTACCCGCTCGGTAGGGTTGCACTGGGGACTGTAATAGGGAGTAAATTTGATTTCCACCCCAAAGTCAGCCATTTTCTTAGCAAACTCCTTACTTCGATATTGGGGACCGTTGTCACATACAAGTCGCTCTGGGGCACCAAATAACAGGAATACATCTTTCTCCAAATGTTTGAGGATAGCGGTGGCTGTGGCTGTGCGAAGTGGGAAAAGTAAAACAAACTTAGTTAAGCCGTCGGTAATCACTAGAAGATATTTATGTTGGGATGAAGAAGGAGGAAAAGGTCCCATGAGGTCGGTTGAGATAACTTGCCATGGTCTATTGGGTATCCGAGCTTCTCCCAATAATCCTTTCGGCCGGTTTTGGTCGGGCTTGATTGCCATACAAGTGTGACATCTGGCAACGTATTTCGCTATATCCGCTGCCATCCGGGGCCAGTAGAACGTCTCCGCAATCCGATGGCGGGTCTTATATCGCCCCAGATGTCCTGCCGTAGGCGCATCATGGTACTCGTACAAAACCTTGGCCCTTAATGGTTTTGGGATAACCAGCTTCCAGGGATTATTTTCTGGATGTTCTCTTCGCGAATCGACCCTCCGATAGAGCTTTCCCGCACTGATCCTCCACAACGGATACTTCTCCGGTTTATCTTCAACTTGCCTTTCCATTTTGTGGTACCAACGGTCTTTTACTTCGGGGGATATATCTATACTAGCCACTTCAGCCTGAGACTCAAAAGATCTGGAGAGTGCATCGGCTACCACATTTTGTTTACCGGGGCGATGGACAACGGTAAACTGGTACTGTTGAAGCTTTAGTGCCCATCTTGCCAGACGACCGTGGGGATCTTTAAGATTTTGGAGCCACACCAAGGCGTGGTGATCAGTAATGACCGTAAATACGGCGCCTTCCAGATAGGGACGAAACTTCTCGATGGCCCAAATGACTGCTAAGCATTCGAGTTCAGTTACCGAATATTTACGTTCCGCCTTGTTTAGCGTACGGCTAGCATAAGCTATAACCCGTTCCCCATCAGATAAGTTTTGTGATAAAACGGCTCCCAAGCCAGTCTGTGAAGCATCGGTAGACAAGATAAAGTCTTGGTTAAAGTCTGGTCCGGTGAGTATAGGCGCGGTTATCAGCTTCTCCTTGATCTGACGGAACGCCAGCTGACACGAATCGGTCCAGGACCATTTATGTCCCTTCTTTAATAGCTCCGTAATTGGGGATATAATAGTTGAAAAATCAGGGACAAACCGGCGGTACCATGACGCCATGCCAATAAACCGTCTAACTTCTTTTACGGTCTTAGGCGCCGGTATTGAGACGATGGCCGCTACTTTTTCGGGGTCCACCCGCAAGCCTTGTTGGTCAACTACATAGCCCAAATACTGAAGCTCGCTTCGACAGAACTGACATTTTTCGGCATTAAGGGTCAGTCCAGCTTCCTTAAGTCGATCAAAAACCTTCGTCAGTACCTCCACGTGCTTCTCAAAGGTAGGTGTACAAACCACGATGTCATCCAGGTACACCCATACCCATGGTTCTAAATCGGCCCCAAGAACATCATCTATTAGCCTTTGCCACGTAGCTGGGCTATTATGGAGGCCGAACGGGAGTCTCCGGAATTGAAACAACCCTCGACCGGGTACTGTGAAAGCTGTATATTCCCTCGACTCTTTACTAACAGGTACCTGCCAATACGCGGACTTTATGTCTAAAGAGGACAGATATCGAGAGTCCCTCAATCGGTCAAGAATATGGCTAACATAAGGCAGAGGGTACGCATCCCTCTTGGTTACCGCATTAACTTTTCTATAATCCACACAGAATCTATAGCTCCCGTCAGGCTTTTTAATCATGACTACCGGTGAGGCCCAAGGACTGCACGACTTTTCCACTATTCCAAGAGTCAGCATTTTATCCAGCTCCCGATGCATATCCTCTTGAATCTTCGGCGAGACAGGATAGTAACGCTGCTTTATTGGGGTCGCATTACCAACATCTATGGTGTGATGTACTCTGGAGGTACAACCTAGTGCCTCCCCAACTTGCTTGAAATATTCAGTAATGATTTGGTCGAGCTCCTGTCTCTGTGTCAAGGTTAAACATTCCTGCCCCTTGAGTCCATCTCCTCCCGAGTGAACATCGATCGAGTCACTAAAGGTCCATGTCCCTTTTGCTAAGTCCGGAACTATTTTCATGGACTTCCAAAAATCAAGACCTAAAACTAAAGGACTCGTTAAAGTTGGTACAACTAGGACAGGAATAATTTTAATTATACCGTCTAACTCAAAGGGCACATCAATGACCTTCTCAACCCTACAATGACGTCCGTCGGCGACCGTAACTCGAGCTCCTTCTTCGTGGCTTTCAGGAAGACCAAGTTCTTTTAGCATAAGCCACCCTTTATCCCCTACTAGGGTTCTTGACGCACCTGAGTCAAGCAGACCTTTCAATCGGTTACCAAGTATCTTCACGGTTATATATGGGCGTTGATCGGTTCCCATACCTTTTGCGGTATTTTCGATACGCCCTATTGAATCACACTGATGTACAAACTTTTTCCAATCTTCCCATTCTTCTTTAGAAGTCCTATCGCGAGATAAAGGCGAGCCAGAGTTCGGACTTCTTACACTCGACTCGCTCGGTGGTTTAAAGGTTTCGTTCTACATTTTGGGCACACCCCCTCCTTAATATCTTTGCAACCACATCGTGTACAAAATTTAAGGTTTAATTGTGGGCATTTCCGGAAGGGGTGTCCCGAGGTACCACAGTGCCAACAAATAGGACCACCGTGTGCCGAGTTTTTATTAGTTGGAATTTTTATTAGTTGGAATTTTTATTAGTTGAAATTTTATTAATTGGTTATTTATTAGTTTTTATTAGTTGGAAACGTCTAATTCTATTGGACGTTGAGGGAGAGTTTCTAGAGGTAGAAATACTTCCTGGGCACTTCCAATTTTCCCCTCGTCCATATCTCGACGAAACCTCTGAGGAATTAGATATTTCGCTTACTCTCACGTCTTTGTCCTTCTTAGGAAGTTTATACGCCAGGTCTGGTTCTAACATAGTTCTACGAGATGTAGAGGGCGGTTGAAATTTGTCCATATGTGCCTTATCATTTTGGATTTGCCGACCTACGCGCAAAAGGTCTTCGACAGTCTCAATATGGTGTCCTCGGATACGATCAAAAAAATACGGACCGATGTTTCTCTTCAATATACTTAATTTCTTTTCCTCACTCAGCGGGTTAGGTAGTCGAGAAAAATACATTTTCATAACCGCCACGTAGGAAGAGAATTTTTCTTCAGGTCCTTGAGTACGCGATGTAATTTCTCTAAGGAGATCTTCCTCATAATCGTCGTCCTCGAACTCGGCTTTCAACAATTCTAACAGCTCGGACCAGTTAGTAACGTCTCTACGAACCGATTTGTACCACAATAAGGCGGGGCCTTCAAAGAGGTCGAGAGCAGAGTTGAACACCTCCACGTAAGAACTAGTTCGGGCGATTATTAGGTGATCTATGTCGTCTAAGAAAGAACGCAGACTGGTCCCGGTAGGTGCTCCCGAGAATTTGACGCCCCAGTCCCGTGGGTGGATTCTCTTACTACAAGAATGAGTCTGAGGGACATTTTTCTCCCTATCGCGTAAGAGGTTATCCGCAGTAGCGAAACGGGGTGGTGGTGATCGCCCTGGGGTCGTTATTTCTGTTAGTGGGTCTGCGGCAGTTGAAGGATTCGCGTCCTGGTGATCTTCCGTCTTAGCGGGAGCCTCTTCTGGTGGAGAGCTCTTTTCTCCTAGATTATCAAGCATGCCTAAAACCTCTCGAAGCATAGTGCTACGGGACTCTTGGTCCTCTTCTTCCGACAATCTATCAAGACGATTTACCAAATGTATTAAAGACGTCTCAATTTTTTTATACATATTCACCGACTTAGCTTCTTCATAGGTATCCAACAAAGTCCGAACTACACCTATTTTTTGTTTTATCGTAGCTATTTCTTTAGCCTTGTCAAATTTCACCGGAGATTTCATTGCAATTTTGCCTTCCCCTTCCAATTTAATAAGCCGACGTAAACATTTCCTCATCTCCGCGACTGTCGGTACTCCCTGAACTCCACGGACCTTCAGTTCGTACTCTAACTCGTCTCGGGACAGTCGCTCTATGTCTCCTACGGCCGACATCTTCTCCATGTTAACAAAATTAAAATTAATCGAAACTAATTAAAAATTAAAGAGGCAAAAGTGTAAGTAAATCCTAAAAGAAAGGTTAAATAGTATTTCCTAACTGGACATCAATCATCTACCGTATTCTACTGAAAGAAATAAACTTCCAAAAGCACAGCTAGTGGAAGAAAAAAAATACAATTAATCATAAAAATTATTTTTGTCTAAAGAAAATCATAAAAAGATTAAACTAAAAAATAAAATGTAACTAATACAAGTATTGATCCAATACAAATTAAATTCTATAACTATTTTATTTATTTTGATCCTCTTAGTTACTCTTTAGATTATAAATTAATTAAGAATAATAAGACTGTTTGAGAAATTAGCAAAGAAAAATAACTAAAATAATATTCTTATATGTGTCTGCCAAGGAAAACAAAATTTAATCATACAACACAATAATCATTTAAGTTATTAGTATACAAAACAAAAATAAATCTATAGTAAAACTGTGTTTGTTTACACAAAATAAAAATACTGATAGCTCAGACAAAAATTATAATTACTTCTAGGTATACCTTTTTATTGGCAAAATAAAAAAAAATCTTTATTAAAGAGTTAAATTGGTGGGTATCCAAAAGAAAAATGTTTAAATAGAAGTTAAGCAATCATAAAGTAAATAAAACCAATTTATAATAAAATAATAAATTTAACATAACTGTTTCTTATCACTCCTAGGTAAGGAGATTAAAATTTCATTCATTAAAAATAATAATTTACGACCTTGGCAGAATAAAATATAAATACAAAACATAAACAAAGCCTTTAAATTTTATAATTAATATATCTAACGCAAAATGATATTAAAATTTCTTAAAAAAACTATTTCTCTATATACTAGTAATCTTAACTCTATCAAAACCTCTGTTTACTCAGTGTAAATATAAATGTCCATTTCATTTCAAATATGTATACATAAAAATAAAAATAGTTCAAATTTCCAAATTTCAAATTAATCCTGTAAGACTTTTTGTAGATTCTTCCATCCAGGCCACACGTTGGGCGTTCACTGTAACGGTTTACCTTCTGGGTGCCGCTGCTCAAGTCGGAGGAGGGGGGAATTCCCTTAGTAAGGAAGAATTTACTGTTGAAAATTAAATTGAGCGCCACCTCGCCTACGGGGAATTTAGGGAAAGGAGTTAATACGGGACGACGAGGGATCCCGGGAAAGAGAAAAGGAATGAGGGGGGAGGAGAGAGGGAAAAATTAGGATGGATAAAGAGAGAATGGGAACACTAAAATAATTAGGGCAAAAAGGAAATAATAGAGATGGATAAGACACAAAAAGAAAATATAGAATATGAAAAATCTATAATAGTAAACCTGCGTGATAGACAAAATTATACAGTAATAAAATCTCCTTAAAATAAAAGTTAATCCTACTTACAATGATAAAAGAAAAGGAAAAGCCCTAGGTCCCCCGGGAAAATAATAGATGGTAAAAATAATAAAATATAATTATAAGTATGTAATTGGTGGTAGATCGGAGATGGGTTGATCGACGTTCGGTCCCCGAACTCCAGCGGTGAACTCCACTTCCTTAGGGGGGAGGGGAGGTAGTACAACTAATTTTATATACCAACATACCTGGGGTTAGGTAGGCTTACAAAATAACATCCCTTCAGGGTGAGTTGGGAGGTTTAAGTCCGTTGGCTGACTCTCATGGGTGAACGGAGCGGTCCGGTGATCCCTATGATCTAGTAGAGGTTCACTTCTCCGAAAGTATCGTGTTCCGGGATTTCGGGGAAGTTCAGCGGGAACCGCACAGTTATTTGTATCACACACTACTATCCCGCACTCACATAAAGGTGACGGCCGATCCGTAAGAAACGTACGAGTATTTACAGATATACGTGTGGTTTAGTAATGTTCCGGCGGCAGGCCGACTGAGTCCAACCGAACGTTCAGTTCCTGAGCCTAGCCCCGACTGACTCATTTAGGCTCCCCTCTCGTACCTACGGAACTCTGCACTTAGGCACAAAACAAACCCGATAAGACGTCTTGCAAATAAACAATAACTCTTCCCAATCAGTAAAAAAAACAAAAGAATATACCAAACAAAACAGTTCTTTAACATAATGATAAACAATCTTGGATCTATACCGTATTGCCCTTTACTACACAATCTACTCGGAATAGATCCAAATAAAAAAATACATATAAACTCAACCAACTAATCTTGGTTGTTACAAGAAGAGTTTTTTTTTTTTTTTTTAATTTCGAGACGGGTATCAAATGAAAGCTACTGAAGAGTTAATTACAAACTTATATAACATTTTATGACAATTGTTCTTTTTTCCGCCAATATTGCGTTTTTAGCGCCAAAATTTCACCCCAAAAAAATTTCCCTCTCCCAACCACCCAACGGCTAGGCCTAAAATTATGAAATAATTCATGCTAATACCTCATGGTTGGGCGATGAAAATAACGGGAGGGAATTCCCAATTTTAATAAATTACAAATTTTGAGTGCTCACATGCTCAGTGAGACAATTTTTTTTTAAATTTCGAGTGGGGTATGAAATGAAAGCTACTGAAGAGTAGATTAGAAATACATATTATGACACTTTATGACTATTGTGCTTTTTACCACCAATATTGCGTTTTAAGTGGACATTTCATGTATTTCATAAAAAAAAAATTGACAAATTAGTAGGTTGTTCCTTTTAGTTTTCAATTCTTGAGTAATTGGGTCTATTAAGGAAATGAAAAGCCTCACTTTTGCGATATTTCGCTCCCTTCTTGGATTATTCTCACTTTAAAGGCGGAGACACACCTGAGCATTAGCCCCGAATGAGCATGCGTTTCCGTTCGGCTCGTCCTCTCCATATCTACGATTCGGGGCGAACGCATGCTCATTCGGGGGCGAATGTATGATGCATGCTCATTCGAGGCGAATGCTCAAGTGTGTCACCACCTTAAGCTTCCTTCTCTGAGTTTGTTTTCATTTAGGTAACTTCCTAAAGCATTCGTTTGGTTCGTGTGAATGCCTAATTCCAGTGAACTTCGGGTAAGCCTGAGTGGCTCGGCACCCAACATCAATTTTGATGTTGGGTGAGTATGATTCAGGGGGGGGCATGGCCCCCCCCCTAGTCCGGCCCAACCCTCTAAAAAAATACGATTATTATACATATACAGTTTAAAATAAAAAATAAATAAATAAAAAGTAAAAATAATTCTGTATAATAATATATAATATAATATATATATATATATATATATATATATATATATATATATATATATATATATATATATATATATATATATATATATATATATATATATTATACTAGCTTTCACTCTGCGCGCGGGGCTCATGCTAGTTATAAGTGGGTATGTTTCCTATAATCATGTAGGCCTAGGCCTAGCAATTAAATTAAATTCCTAAATAGTTTTGTTTCCAAAGCCTTCTAGGAATGAAATCAGGACTATATTCACATCATTAATTCCCTTACTAAGAATATAATACTCTCCAAATCGTAGTTTTGAGTCTATCTATATATTTAAAAAATAGTCAATGGAAACTAAGTAATATAGCAATAAAAAAACAATGCTAAGAAAAGTATAATAAATATGGACAAAACCAATTAGACTGGGAAGTCATTGAACAATCATCAACCATGATGGTGTATTAATTTAATTATACCAGCCTCTTCTCCCAATATGGCTGTTGCACCAGTAAATATTTAATAATTGTAGTTCTGGGAAAAATTAATAAAATAATAAATACTCGATTTAAAGACCATTAGTGTGAGGTTTAAGCGCCCCAATCAGAGATTAAATCGGTCAACAATTGCGGACGTCATAAGCGCTCAAAATCAAATATCTTTAAAAAAAACAAATCAAATTTAGCTTATTTAAAGTAGAACCGAGTTACGACAAAAAGTCATAGGACCGAAGTTTTAGATCTTATTAAATAAGTTACCGCTGGCGCTGGCGTGCCTGTCGATACGACTTACCGTTTAGCCACAATAAACCTCCAAAAATCTTTAAAAGTGCGTTCGCCATCTTTAATTTTTTAGGAGGGGGTAAAAATATAATATTTTTCTAACTTTTCGGATTTTTCCAATCGTTTTGGGCCAATTTCCGACCAAACGCAAAAAACCGCGATTCTCTGGGTGGTATAGAAGTACCCAAACATTTAGAATAACGAGTCTGTGGGGTTTGTTTACGGTGGGTCAAACTAATTTTTAGGGTTTCGAGGTCGTCCTAGAAACCCTTATGCTTTTGGTAGTTCGTCCGTTGCATCTTGGAGTATATCTCCCGACCTACTGAAGCTATAGACTTGCCATTTGGTATACAAGTTAAACTTTTTTGCTCAAAAACAGAAAAACTATTGCGGACTTAATCACTCCAAATTTCTGCGATCTGCGATCAATTGCGAATAGATCGCAATATTTTATGTTTTTGTATATTTTAAATTTATGATATTTCTGAGAGTTGATATAAAAAAGTCAATTTTAGAGGGCCGTAACTCGGGAGCCCCAAAAATATTTGTCATTTGAGAATTCGAAGTTGGGTATCATTTTAAAGGTATTGAAATTTGGTTTACAAATATATATCGTTTCCAAAATATCGGCCATTTTACTCCTAAAATAACCAAATTAGTGCATACTACCGAAGATAGTGATGGATAATATATGCACAATGCACACCTTATTTCTTAAAAGTGAATTTTTATGCATATTTTTGCTAAAATAAAAAATTAAATTAAAAATAAAATTTAATTAAAATTAATTAATAATAATGTACTTATGAATTCTTATGACCGAAGAAACCCTTTTAGTAACTTGCTGGCAAGTACTTGACGGGATTTTTTATGTTATGTTTTTATACGTATTTTTTTTATAAAATTGTTAACTTTGGTTCTACTAAATATTTTTTGATGAAACCATGGCTACAAATTGCGCTCACCTCTGAAAAAAATTATTGATATCGTTTTTATCCAGTTTTGCGCCTATAAAGTTTGACTGGGGTGACAGACATACACATACATGAATAAAGTTAAGGCCGGATTCGTTTTTCAGAATGTATAAAATGAAAAAGTATCCAAGAAATTTTCAATTCTGGCCAATGTACAGACAAAACTTTAATTTTATATATATATAGATATTATTATACAGTTTTATTTTATGGCTAGAGGGGGTCTTCAAGTAAAAAAATGTAAATCTTGTTTTAGTTGTCAAGTTACTATAGCTGTGGCGTGGCTGCACACGTTTGGTTAGCATTGCTTTGATAAAATTGAATGCAGAAACTGAGCTGCCGTTTTAAAAATGTGGTTTTGCAACAAAACTCAGTATGGTTCTTCATATTTGAATCTTATAAAAACAATAATGACTATATTTATTTAAATTAGAGATAGTAGTTCAGACAATATCTCATAGGAAGCGCTACAAATACTCTGTCCAATCATAATGTCAACTATTTTACATTAAGAGTTGATTTAAACAGCAAGTTTTCATTAAATAAATCTATTTCAAATACATATATACATTTTTTTCCTAAAATTAATAGTTCTATTAAGTATTTTTTTTTTTTTTTTTTTTTTTTTATTAAAATAAAACCTTTTGAAAATATTAATAATGGTATTGTCAGACTATAGTGGCATTTTTAAGGATAACACTTTTTTGGTTTTACATACACCACACACCACACACACACACACACACACACACACACACACACACACACACACACACACACACACACACACACGCAATAAGCTAGATATTGAAATTAGTGCTAACCCTGTCGTTGCCGCTATAGAGGGCTGGGCGAGAAATAATAAAGTCGTCTTCAATCAAAGTAAATCTCAGCTTCTCTATATCACTAGGAAAGCGGAAATTCCTCAGATTTCTATATCTTTAGGCGGTGAGTATATTCATCAAGTGGAAACTCTTAAATATCTTGGTTTATATGTTGACAGTAGGCTTTCCTGGGATTACCATGTTAAACATGTTGCTGAAAAAAGTCTGCAATATGTTAATATTTTGTCAAGAGCGGCTAAAGTCCATTGGGGACTAGGCCATGATGCTTTGAAATCTATCTACGTAGGAGCTTTTCTCCCTATGGTCCTATATGGTGTTAATATCTGGAAAGATGCTCTAAAATTTAAAAAGAACCAGCAAAAGCTAGAAAGAGCTCAGAGGATGTTTGCAATCAGGCTGATAAAAGGTTACCGCACCATCTCATACAATGCTGCCTGTATTGTTGCAGGTATTACACCCATCTGCATTAAAGCTAAGGAGATTTGTAGAGTTGAATCTGTTAAGTCAGGTGGTTCCTTCAACGGTTTGTGTGGTAATATGTTGGATAAGCCTATAGAGCTCAAATTCTGGAACCATCCAGGCGCTTATCGCCCTGTTGTCATATTGCAGAATGAGGATCAACAGGACTTGAAGATCTACACTGATGGTAGTAAGGAGAACAAGCACGTCGGCTGCGCGTTTGCGGTATATATTAATGACTCTGTTCTTGCTGAGAAAAGTTTTCGATTAGCTGAGTATTGTTCTAATAATCAAGCCGAACAGCTAGCTATCTTAAAGGCGTTGGAGTGGCTTAAGGAATCTCCATATAGAAATAACTATATCAGGATTTTTACCGATAGTAAAATTACATTACAATCATTAAGAAACCCTACTAACCATCTTCCCCTCATTGAAGGCATTAGGAATATTCTTTCGGCTCTGACAGAAGTTGCAAATATTTCTTTTTCATGGGTTAAGGCTCATGTGGGTATTGAAGGCAATGAGCACGCTGATAGTTTGGCTAAGGCTGCTTCGAGGCTAGACCCTGCGCTGGCTCATTACCATATGTTTCCTTTAACTTACTTGAAGCAACACGCAATCTTAGACAGCAGAAAGCGTTGGCAGGATCTTTGGAGTATTTCGTCAACCGGAGCTGTTACTAGACAATTTATTCCTTCAGTTGACTTCAGATTCTCTCTCAGATATATGGAAATATCCTACCAGCTCTCCCAGTTCCTGACCGGCCATGGTAAATTTAGGGAATATCTTCACAGGTTCAACATTGAGCCCTCTCCAGCATGTAGCTGTGATGATGTATCACCCCAGTCTGTACATCATGTGCTGTTCAACTGTAGCCTGCTTGATCCTGGAAGAATTGCACTTCTTAGAGCTGCTGTAAGTCTAGGAGAACCGTGGCCGCCACCTCTTCACCACCTTCTGAAAAAACAATTGCTACCATATTTCATTACCTTTGTTCATTTTTCCTTTAATTTATTGTTTCCTTAAGGCCCTTGCGCCAATAATATTAACATAACTTGCCATAATTTTATTTATCTTGAGTATTGCATTAAGCTCATTCATTTGTAAATATGTTGTTTATGTACCAATCTTGTTTGATCATATGGCTTTTGATTAGTTTGTTGTTTAAATCTTTTGTTTTTTGTTATTTGTTATCCATTCTAGTAAGCATTTTATTATAACCCTTTGTTACGTGATTTATTTTAAACTATGCACATCAACATTCTTTTAACTGTGATATTTTTGTGTGTAATTAAGTTTGAAGTGCCTATATTAATTTGAATATTTTCCGTTCTTGTTATTGTTACTAACTTGTTTTTACTACGCCTACAGCAACTTCCAATTGCTGTAAATTTTATTATTTATCTCTCCGTCATTGTTGTTATCGGTGTGTATTGTCCTACTTAAGCCACTTTTAAATTTTATTGTGACCTTTAACCGCATGTAGTACTAACTGTGGAGCATGCTGTAATTTGATATATATAAAACACACACACACACACACACACACACACACACACACACACATATATATATATATATATATATATATATATATATATATATATATATATATATATATATATATATATATATATATATATATATATATATATATATATATATATATATAATTTGCGAGAGACACCAAGGGATGTGCCACGCAAGCGTGACACATAGGAACTGTTCCAACATCAGGCATAACGTCATTAAGATGTTGGGTCGGCATTATGCCATGTCCTGCATCGTTTCGTCGCGTCCGACTCATCAGGGGCCCGACGATGCCCACCCAACTCTGGACCTATACTACATCAAGAAGATCAGATATAGGACTTATCAGAGACGAGGGTGCTTTCATACCGCCATTCCTGCTTGGCTGGCAAAACACATCAGCAGAGTAATACCGTGTTTTTGCACACTGCAATAGGCTACACAATTTGCGAGAGACACCAAGGGATGTGCCACGCAAGCGTGACACATAGGAACTGTTCCAACATCAGACATAACGTCATTAAGATGTTGGCTCGGCATTATGCCATGTCCTGCATCGTTTCGTCGCGTCCGACTCATCAGGGGCCCGACGATGCCCACCCAACTCTGGACCTATACTACATCAAGAAGATCAGATATAGGACTTATCAGAGACGAGGGTACTCTCATACCGCCATTCCTACTTGGCTGGCAAAACACATCAGCAGAGTAATACCGTGTTTTTGCACACTGCAATAGGCTACACAATTTGCGAGAGACACCAAGCGATGAGTTGAATTAGGATGCGTACACAATACCGGCCCGAATGCCGGCTTGGCTGGATTTTTGCCGGTGTAATAATGCATTAACTTGAATTAGGATGAGTATACTAGACCGGCCAAATTGCCTGCTGGTCCTAGATTTCTGTCAATGCCAATGCATTGACTTAAATTGGGGTGCATACACTAAATCGGCCCGAATGCCTTGGTTTGATTAACAAAATTTCTTCCTTACTCAACTTATCATAATTATACACCATTTTCATTATACAACATTTTCAATCTAAAGCATTAACTTGAATTTGGATGAGTATACTAGACCGGCCCAATTACTTGCTAGGCCTAGATGTCTGCCAATGGAATAAATGCATTGACTTTTGACTTAAATTAGGGTCTCTCGTCCATGGCAATTGTATGGCGTGGAAAGATTTATAGCTTAGGTTTTTATAAAGTTTTACAGTTACTATATAATTTTTATTAGTTTGGCAATTTGTTGGGTGCAATCTCATAAGAAGTTTTATTTATAACTGAATATGAGGTTAGAAATTTAAATTTGAGTGTTGCTAGGGGGAGAAATAACATTTATTCACCATAAGATATGCGTTTGGTTTATTAAACGATGATTATATTATGATATACTATCTTGCGCGCTGTATTCAGTTTAAGATTGAGCTTCTTCCAAAGAGGCAAACAAATACTTAAATTATGTTAAGATGAAGATCTTGTTTTATTGAATGGTGGAACAGGAGGTGATCCAGAAGGTCAAATGGGGTCCTCAGTGAATGATCTATGCTGCGTAAGAGCTAATTGTTTAGATTTTATATAGAATATGAAGGTGGGTTTAAAAAATTGTTCAGACCATTTACTGTTAAAGATCTCGCTGAGAGCTATACAAATTATGTGGCCAAAATTAGTATAGACTGAGGAGGACGAGCTTCTCTCATGGGCGTAGCCAGGGTTGCCTTTAGAGGGGGGCTAATTTTATATATATATATATATAAGGAAGAAGCTCAATCTTAAACTGAATACAGCGCGCAAGATAGTATATCATATAATCATCGTTTAATAAACCAAACGCATATCTTATGGTGAATAAATGTTATTTCTCCCCCTAGCAACACTCAAATTTAAATTTCTAACCTCATATTCAGTTATAAATAAAACTTCATACGAGATTGCACCCAACAAATTGCCAAACTAATAAAAATTATATAGTAACTGTAAAACTTTATAAAAACCTAAGCTATAAATCTTTCCACGCCATACAATTGCCATGGACGAGAGACCCTAATTTAAGTCAAAAGTCAATGCATTTATTCCATTGGCAGACATCTAGGCCTAGCAAGTAATTGGGCCGGTCTAGTATACTCATCCAAATTCAAGTTAATGCTTTAGATTGAAAATGTTGTATAATGAAAATGGTGTATAATTATGATAAGTTGAGTAAGGAAGAAATTTTGTTAATCAAACCAAGGCATTCGGGCCGATTTAGTGTATGCACCCCAATTTAAGTCAATGCATTGGCATTGACAGAAATCTAGGACCAGCAGGCAATTTGGCCGGTCTAGTATACTCATCCTAATTCAAGTTAATGCATTATTACACCGGCAAAAATCCAGCCAAGCCGGCATTCGGGCCGGTATTGTGTACGCATCCTAATTCAACTCATCGCAATCTAGTGATCGTATCATAATTCAATTCAATGCATTTATCCCATCGGCAGAAATCTAGGCCCAACAGACAATTGGGCCGGTCTAGTATTGCGTTTAGTGTGTTTAGCAGTTTTTAAAGAATGTCTGTTTATCGTCTGTCGTCTGTGTAGACGCGTGGAGCTTAAACTACGGGGCTCATTTTGACGAAATTTGGAATGTATGTTTAGAAAAATCAAACCCTAAGGCAATATCGAGCAATGAATTTTAGCTCCAAATATGGGAGAGCTACCCCCCAAATACTCTGAAAAAACATAAAAAAAAATTATTTCCTGTAGTTGCGGGAAGATAAAGTTAAATTTACAAGATATTTTCGAATGAATATCAACCAGTTTGATCAACTTTTGACTACTATTAAAAGTGATTCTGGAAAACAGAACTCAAATTCGGAGAAAATATTCCGGCAAAGGAACAACTAGCCCAATGTTAAGCCACTTCCGTTGTTAGTGTATAAAGCTATTTCTCGTACTTATAGCCAACGTAGCTAGCGTATAGCTTTCAGTATGGCCTCACCATTTACATATAGTAGAAGCAGGAGTATGAGGGTCGGATATGTGAACTGAATTTATACATTTACATGAGAGTTAATGTGAACTGCTCCCAAGATGTTTTTTATTTTTTTTTAATTTGACAGTGAGAGAATATCGAAAAAATAGGGTGGGGAGATCAAATGAGATGAGAGCTCGAGATTTTGGCGGCTAACAGGTCGGGCAAACTAGATAATCAAAAATATTACTGGCAGGGGGCCCTAAGGGTAACCTTCTTATATAAGGCCCAGCTGAGCTGTCAGAAATAAAAAATCATCTCGGCTGCAGTATAGTTTTATATAGCAATCTAGTTTTAAATACAGTTTAATTTTATATTTTCTTCATTTAAATCTATCTCCTGTTTACATCCATGTTATTTGTAGAGCTATGGAAAGTGTTAAAATTACGGGTATAACTTATTTCCTTGTTTTTAGAGAGACTAATAATAACTTAAAACAAATAATAATTCTTAAGAAATATTTTGTTAACTGATAAATTAAAAAGACTGATAACGATTTTTTTCGCATTTAGTATTATCATTATTATGTTATCTTAGTATTGACATTTTCTTGAACCTATCTGTAGTACTATTTATTTCATTATTATTATATTTCATTATATGCATATTTGATTTATTTCCATTATTTGCGGTAAAAATAAATAAGTCGTTATCTTGTGTTTTCGCATTGAAAAAAAAAAAAAAAAAAAAAAAAAAAAAATTATGCTATAATAAATAATGTCATTATAATTTTGGTTATAAATATGAATATCTTTCTTGTTAAACTATTGATATCATAATCACTGCTTAAAAAGCTTAAAAGTAGGACAGGTTTGTCTATCAATAAAAGGAATTGAATGGTTAGATTACATGGCCAATCATTTGAATGTTTAATAAGCAAATACCAATTCCCTATTGACCATAATTACATTTGAAATATTTTTTAATTTAATTAGAGTATTTTGTTTATCCAAGTCACTCAATTTCATTTTTGACCTGTAATCTACAAAAGGTCTATTGTTTATTAAAAAATATCAAAGGTTAACTTTAACAGCAAACAATCGAGGTATAATTTCTTCGCTCTTTTTATATTACAGGAGGATCAATAAAGTAATCAATAAAGGATGAATTGCTGTTTAAAGCTCGCTCACAAATCTTCAACTGATCTTAACTGAAACAGTTCTATAGCATTATATTTATTTTTGATTAAATTATTATCGCTTTCTCAGAAGATTCTAGTAATTATAAATAACAGTCTTTAAATGTTATATAAACGAATTCACTCGCTTTATTTGATTGTGTTAACTCAGATAATTCCAGTTTACGTTTATTCATTATCCTCTTCTATACCATTTATAGAATTATATTTTAAAGATAAGCAAATTAACGGATTACACAAGTTTGTTTGTGACTCAGGTAGGTACTCAAAGCTATAACTGTTCAATTAAAGTGTATTGGTATTATTTTTATTAAGGAAATATCTGATTGGGTATATTTTCTTATTTTCCCTAAATGCACTTTCCCACTAAATACACCAAATTTCTCTCAACACCTTGATATTTTTTCTTTCTTATTCATAAAGTATGTGTGAATTGAAGAATAATTGCGCAAGGGGAGTTGATGTCAATTGTGTAAGTATTAAAACGATTGCCTCCTGAAAATTAATTTCAATTTTCAAAGCCAGTTTAGAGTTCAAAGCGAAATTGAGGAATCAATTTTAGCACTTAACATTGGGATTCTTCCCAAAAACTATAGGAAGCAATAAAAAAAAGCTCTCACAAATAGTTCCGGCCATTATAATCAACAATTTGAAAGTTTAGTCAGTTTAAATAATAACGAAAACGTATCAGTCGTTTATTTAGTCAACGTATGTGTGTATGTTCTTCTCGATCTCTTGTTCCGATCTCGATGAAAATTTGCATACTTCAACGCAAGGGAAATAGACTGCCAATTGGTGTGGCACAAAGCTTCCTCGCATCCTATCACGTACTTTATTGTTATATTAACATTAACAATTAACATTATGGTTATATTACTATATTGTTATATTGTTTATTGCCTAAAACCATTAACAGTTTTAGCGATCTTTAACATTTCATATCGGTGTCGCTTTAGGTTTTACTGAAAAATTGTATTTGAAAAAAATGTTTGTCTCATTGAATAGATGAAGTTTGATTTTTTCCCCGACCTAACATTTTAATTTTAAATTTGAAGTTCACGTTTAAGTGAGCATTACGCGTGAACGCTTGAACGGATTACGTTGTCCAACGAACTCGTCCTGGGCATTGGTAAAATGAACATGTCTACCAAATTTCATCAAAATCGGTGGACATTTACTCAAGTTATCGTCGCACGTTTCATGATTCGCGGACACACAGACCGACAGACAGACAGACAGACACGGGACCAAAAATGTTCCCTGATGTCTGAAACGGATTTCTGTCTTGGAATTTTTAAAATCGGAGGCATAAAACTTTTTTGTTCTCAAAAGTGAACACAATGCTTCCGTTACCTTCGGTAAACTCGGAAGCATAATACAAGTAATGAATACGGGGTCAAAGTAATGAATACCCTTCATGATGCATATCGTTGAAAAGCTCTTTAAGAGTACAGTAATTGTTGTTATGTACAGTTTTGTCTTATTTAATTTAGGAGGGGGGTATAGAAATAAGTGGGAGGGATAGAATCTAGATATTCTCTCATAGTAAAATAATTTAAATGTTTCTTGATGGTAGTTTATAAACTTATCAAATTAAAATAACACTCCGTAGCGAAGCACGGGTATCCAGCTAGTGTGTTAGTATATATGAGACGAAAATGTTTTATAAAATTGGCATATGATATTCACTATTTGTATGAATTCTGTAATGTTTCATAAACACCCTCTTTTATATGGTCTTAAGTTGATTCAAGATTTTGGAAAAGTTTGAGGAGTGGAGTTTTATTTTAGATTAAGGTAAACCAAATAATAATAATGTATCTATTATATAATGCTTAATGCTAAATGAAATTCATTAATTTTTCCAGAAATTCTTGAATTGATGGAGAATGAGAGCGAGCCTTACTCTTCTTCGTCAAATCTAATTCCAAGTGGTAATGACTTCATAGGTTCACTTAGAAATGATTCATTTCATAAGATAGGTATAGTTTTGGATTTGAAATGTGGGACTGCGCGAGAGGTCTTAAAAAAGGTTAATTTTTACTTTTGATATATTTAATATTTATTAATATTGCTACTTTATCATTAGCTCTTGGGATCCAATTTAAAAAATTGTGATTAATAGCTGCTTATGAATTTTTAAAAACTACATTGCTTTATCCTACTACATGTTCAATTTACTTATTGATAGAAGGATCTAAAGGTATATATTCTACCAGTATATAAAGGTATATTAGTTTAACAGTATATTCTATTTCCAACATAAATAAGGAAAGCGAGAATTTAATAATGGATTATGTTTCAAAATATAACAAATTTACTGGAGTTACTGACAATTAATGTGGTTTTCAGCTTGAAGATGACCCAAAGAGGGGTCGAAATATTCCAAAAGTGAGCTTTTAATTTTTTTCCTTTTGACCCTACTATCAATAAGAATTATTATATACAAGGAAACAAACTGTACTAATTACTGATCATTTTAATTTATACAGTCAACACCATGAAGCCAATAATGTTTAGAATATACCTATAAAGTTTTCTCTGTAACAATTTTTAATCAATGTTACTTTTCAGTGTTCAGACGAATATTTTTTCGCAATGAATCAAGCCTGGCTACTGCTTACTGATTCTTACAATGAAGCAGTAGATTTGTTGCAAGATATTAACTTATCTTTAAATACTGATTTGAGTATTATATTATCAGATGGATCATCATCTTATATTTTGTACGATGTTTACAAGATTCACTACTCGACACCACCAATTGTTACACCAGTCACCACTATGAATAAAAACGGCAACTTTCCATTAAAACCTCATCCAGCCAGGACTGATCTTATGGGCTTTGAATTTTCCGTCGTACTTACGGTAAACAATATATACTATGTTATTAAGTGTTCTGTTCAATGAAATCTTCGGGAATATAAATCTTTCAGTTTTTCCTTGGAAACAGCTCATTTTACTTTTTCCCTAAAATAAAAGTCTTTTGTCATTTCTCGATGATAAAAAAATGTAAATCATGACATGAGATTGGTAATCTCAATGAATCTTTATAAAGAATCTTATTTCTCTTTTTCTTAGTCTTTATAAATACATATTACGCGCAATATTACAATAGTAACACGCATGTACAATAGAACAATGTAACACATTATTTTCGTCCTTCATATATCTTCAATTTTGTAATTAAATTACCAATGTTTAAAAGGAGAAATACCAAAAAGGCTTGCTCGCTTTAAAAATTATTCATATCATCAACATATGAAATAGATGAAAATAATATGAATATTTGGTTTCGTTTTTGAACCAAATCATCGTTGCGCTGTGTCCATGATAATTACATTTGTCGTGTTCTCCCCTATATTTTTTACAGATCAACGAAGACATCTAAAATAGGTATTCGTTGTAAATTAGTTATTTTGTAAATACATTTTTCTCAGGTTACATTTTTTTTAAAAAAAGAAAAAAAAAAATCCCCCTAATATTAAAAATGCATTATCTTGGAAACGGATTGGGCATTTTAATAAATGGTTCAAAAGTTGGCAGTTCTTTAGATTGTTACTTCCCTTTTAAAAAAAAACAGAGGGGAGTTGCAGTCTAATGAAGGTGTACGGAATGTTCTTCTTTAGACTGTTACCTGTTACTCCTCTTATAAAAGCAGAAGTATGATATTCCTTGGTCCCAAAGTACATTGGACTAAACCTCCCTATGTCTTATTAGTTATTGAGTCAGTCATTTATATCCCAAAAAAACGTAGGGGACCAACAATCTAAAGAATTACCCAAAAGTTATAGCTAAAACAAACTTTTAAATGGCTACTTACTTGATACGGCAAGGCCGATTATGCTATAGTTAAGTTAAAGAGCTTGTCCTATTTATTAAATTGCCTACATCGTATGAGCTGAAGGCACGTATTTGGTTAATTTATTAAATTCTATTATCCTTATAACACCATTGATTTAAGTAATTACGTGTATAGACGGATTTATTAAGTACTTGTTAAGTACAGAACATAGCAACGCCTAAACTAGAGGAAATGTAAGGAGTTTTTAATGTCTAATGGTTTTATATATTCGTTGATAAATAAAAAAACAATCTGAGAAGAAGCATATGAGATGTATTTCAATTATGAACTAGTACAGAAATACTATAGAACATACAGTATACTATAAAAGTGTACAATAAAATCAATAGATATGTATGCGCAACACTTGGCGGAGATGCACATTTAGTTACAATATAATATTTAGTTACAAGGAGGCGGGAGCGCCACTATCGACTAATGGCATGACAGGAATAAAAATGCTTTATCCACAAATTCAAAATATTATTTATTTATAATATTGAAATATGATGCTCATATTTTTCACTTTTACTATTTGCTTTTAATAGTTGCTAGACTTGGAGTTGAAACCAGGTGAACAAATTGATGTGCTTTGGGATCTCTCTTACCAATATAAGGCTGATCCTACAGTGCGATATACTTTACCACTTTTTATGGCGTTAAAGGAGGCCCTTAACATGTCGTATGTAATTTTTTTTATTGATTTAAAATGATATAACAAAAATTCTTACGCACGAAATATTTGTGGAAGATAAGGTGTAAATGATATATTATATACCTGGAAAGTCAAAACTGTCACTAAAACGTCTATATAACGTGTAAATGCTATAAACGTGTCTTGACAGCATGCCTTTAAGGCAATACTTTTCAAATTTTTACTATTTTCTGATTATAAATGTTGGTAACATTTTTCACTTACAAACCTGCTCCCTGCTCCATCAACCATTGTATCTACAAGAACGTTGAAGGCAAAGGATGGAGTAAAAACCTTGTATTGTAATGCTATGGTTTGCTTCACCAAAAAATAGTTGATCCGAAACAGTGCCGGATTTAGGACTTTTGAGGCCCTAGGCCAAATTTTACTAGCCCCCCCCCCCTGATTGTTTTTTCATCCTAGTTTTTATTATCTGTAGAAGTTCTGTAATAGGGTTTTTTTTTTTTTTAATTTTTTTTTATAAAACCGTTATGGTAAGTTAATATTCGTAGACCTAACTTGACTAATGTCAAAAAAGTATAATAAACTATAATAAATTGGATTTTTTTTTGAACTCCTGAAATACTTTTTTAATTTGGTTTTACGTACTACATATGTGGTTAGATTTTAATAAATAGGCCGATAAAACTCACACTTTATATTGAATTTTATTTATTTGTAGAACTTTCTTTGCTTTGCTTTTGAGGGCTTCTCCACTTATCTGCAGTTACCCTATTCCCATCCTCCACGCAACTCGGTCTAAACAGTCTTCATCCTGTAAGTTGCGGGCTCTCATCGCTCTGGCCACATCTCCTCTCCAGGTTGCTCTTGGACCTCTCCAGGTTGCTTTGTAGAACCTTTTTTAAAAACTTATAAATATAAAGTGTATTGTTCAGAGATAGCGTGCAAAGGAGAGTTTGACTAACATCAAGATAATTCTTTGGTGCCTGTAAAAAATATGTGGTCAGCTAAGTTCGTCTGCGGGACATAAGCCCGTCAGCTTGGCAATAGGCATTTAAAAGAATAAAAAAAAGTGTGGCAAGCCATATCAATGTATTGCCCGTATTCCCCCCCCCCCTAAGCCCGCGGCCAAGTCGGCCTAGCGGTAAATCCGGCACTGATCCGAAATCATAAATAGCTTTTGCAATAAAAAATATGAAAGAAATAATATTAAATTTTAAGTACATACTGTGTTTCAGTTACTCCTATAAAATCGTTCACGATTGGGGAGAAGATAATGGAACTGGTAAATGGACAGGTATGATAGGAGAGCTCCAACACGGAGGTTGTGAATTTAGTCTAAACGTAGCCAAGATACGTAAAGATAGGTTGGAGGTCATGGATAATATAGTCACTCTTAATAAGTATAGGTAAGAGAAAGCTTTATATTTATATGTATGGAATAAAGCTTCATTCTAATATGCTTTTTCTTTTTTTTTTATTATTAAATATGGTAGTTTTTTGTAAGCTATAAAAAAAATCCCGTCAAGCGTCAAGTATACTTATCAGCAAGTAACTAAAAGGGTTTCTTTGGTCATAAATAGAACATTATTTTTTATTTTTTTAAACTAAAATATGTATAAAAAGTTGCACTTTTGAGAAGCAAGGTGTGTATATATTATCCTTTAGTATCTTAGGTATGCACTAATTTGGTTCTTTTAGGGGTAAAATGGCCGCCATTTTGGAAATGCGATGTATATTCAATGGACTGGTCCAAAATCTATGCTTCTAACGAAGTAAACCGCTGTGTCACTCTGCTTACCAGTAGTATTCAAGATGCTCTCAACCAGTTTATACCAACTGTCTCAGTTAAACATTCTAGCTTTCCTTCATGGTTTTCCGGTACATTAAAATATTTGATAAGAAAAAAAAACTATAACAATAGAAAATACATCAAAACCAAAAGGCGTTTATATTTTAACTATTTTTGTATTTTTCGTAAACTCTCTAAACGTTAATACAAGCTGGACTATAATGTCTTAATTCAGCAAATTAACAATAATTTGAAAAGTAATAGTAATTACTTTTGGCGTCATATTAATAGTTTTAAAAGTTCTCATGTTTCTAGTCCTAGTCTTAAACTTAAACATAATAATATTGTTACTTCTGATACTTCTGTTATTGTCAACTTATTTGCCCAACAGTTCAGTTCTGTGTTTGTTCCTTCCTCTTCCTTTACACCTACTCCTAATCTTACTAGTTAATCCTATTAGTGTCTCGTCCGTCACTTGCCATGATGTTAATTAGGCTATTAATACTCTGAAACCAACCGAAACGAGTGGTGATGATTTCATCCCTTCGTTCTTTGTTAAAGGATGCGGTGAATTCTCACTTATATTTTTAATTTGAGTTTGGATACTATGGTTTTTCCGTCTTCTTGGAATTCCTGCTCTAATTGTACCAGTTTTTAAGTCTGGCGATCGTTTGTCGGCATCTAATTTTCGTCCTATTTCCTTGTGTAATGTCTTTTGTAAAGTCTTTGAACGGGTAATCCATCTTTCCCTAGCTCCTCAGATTGATTTTCCTTCTTAATCCTCGTCAACATGGCTTCCGTCCAAATCACTCTACTTCATCGAACCTTGTATCCTTTCTTTCTTTGGTCGGTTCCTCCATCAGTAATGGCACCCAAGTCGACGCAGTTTATTTTGATTTTGTCAAAGCTTTTGACCGTGTAGACCATGGTATTCTTCTTCGTAAGTTACAATCCCTCAACCTCCATCCTTCTCTAGTCTCGTGGTTTCAATCCTACCTCTCCCTTCGTTCCTGCTCTGTACTTCTTGGTCCTTCTACCTCCTTCTACTATCTTGCTTCCTCTGGAGTTGATCAAGGCTCCATCCTTGGGCCCCTCCTTTTTAACATCTTCATCAATGATATCTCTCGTAGCATCAAGCATTGTAGCTTTGATCTGTTTGCCGACGATCTTAGGATCTATCTTCCCATTAACAATGGTAACATTTCGTGTCTCTTGTTTCAAGATGACATCGCTTCTATAAATATTTGGTGTACTGAAAATTGCATGGAGCTGCATCCTGGTAAAAGTCTAACCATTTCCTTTTCCCGTTCCTCTTCTGTTATTGCCTATTCTTATTCCCTTGGGGGTGTCCCCCTCTCCCGCGTCGATGCTGTTCGTGATCTCGGGGTTATTATCGATTCTAAATTGAAGTTTGACAAGCAGCTAGAAGCCATAACTAAGAGAGCTTTTAGTACCTTAGGCTTGATCCGTCGCATCTCTCATTGTTTATCTCTTGACTGTTTCCTCTATCTTTATAAATCCCTTGTTCGTCCTTGCCTTGAGTATGTCCCTCCCGTGTGGAATGTTTATGGCGTGACTAAGTCTAGAGTGATCGAGAATGTGCAGAGGTATTTTATCCGAGTATGTTATCGTAGGTATTTGTATCGGCGTGTATATTATAACTATGAGTTCCTGTGTGATCGTTTTGGTTTGCATTCTTTGAGTACAAGGCGTAAAGCTTTTGATGTCCTGTTCCTGGTGAACTGCTTAACTGGAAGGTTAAGCTGTGCTCCAGTACAGGATAACGTTATTATCTTACCTCCTGGCCGGCGTGCTGGGCGTCCCATTTACATCAGAGAAATGTCTAACCTATCACCCATTGTCCGTTGTGTTAATGCTTGTAATTTCCTTCCTGACTGTCCCAATATCCTTTCCCTAAATTCCCTCAAATCTGTTTTAAACCATTTATGTCTTAATTTGTTAGAAGCTAGTTAGCTCAGGAGTTTTAAATCTAGTCCTTGCTTTGTTTGTTGTTTTTATCACTTTTTTCTTTCTTAATTATTAATTATTAATTATTTATTATTACTACTATATTTATTCATTGGTTTGTGTTATTTATTGTACATTTTTGTTATTTGTTAATTAGCTAATCTATTTATTATATATATAATAATGTACTTTGAATAATAATGTACTATTATTGTATTGTTAGAGTGCCTCTCTCGTGGTGTGAACACACTGTAGAGGATTCGCATCAAAAATGTAAATAAATAAATAAAAAAAAAATATTGGTGAACCAAATTACAATACCTCTAAATTGATACCCAACTTCAAATTTTTAAAAAATAAAATGTTTTCGTTTCTATAGTTACTGCCACCTAAAATTTGACTTTTTTTTTATATCAACTCCCGCAAATATCATTGGACCATTATTTTTGCCTTATTTTTAGGACCTGTCCTAATGGGGTAGTGGGACTTTTTTGCGTTTTGTTTTAATTTTTTCTTCCTTTTAATTTTTTCTTTCTTTTTCATTTTACACCCCACGTTTTTCCTAAGGGCCCTACAAAATACTGATTAGGTAAATTAGAAGGCTATTTTTTAACAATCTCGGATATTTAATAAATTGTCACAGCAATTTCCCATGAACCTCTTTTTTTTCCTCCTACCTTTTATGTTTAACTAGCTGAAGTACCCGGCTTTGCTGGGTGTTTACAGAAATCAAAATACTGGTGCATAAAATTAAAATAATGTATAAGACCCAGATTTAGTTATATATTAATATACACCTATATATTGAACATTGCTATGTTGTGAGAAAATAATGTTAAAATTATATATCGCACGTAAGTCGGCTATGTATCGTTCGTAAATGACCATAGCCATAGTCCCATTGTTTGAACTGTCTTGCTTATTCTTTTATTTCCTATACCTATATGTCCACTCTCTAGGAATGGACTTAAGTCGAATGACTTAGGAGTGTGTCTTAAGAATCTTCTAGAAGTATCAAGATAATTTGTAGAAGAACTTTACCATTCCCTTCTAACCTCTGAAAATTTCAAATTCGTAGTTTAATTTCCTCCACCTCCCCATTTTACACCCTAGAAGTTGATATCGAATGTGACGTTTTGAGGAGAGTAGCTTTTTATAAAATTTAAACTTCCTAGTAAGAATGGTTTGGGCTGGGCTTAGTCACCCTCATTTTTAATCCCCCTGTTGGTAATTATGGTAAGGTGAAAAAGAATGTAAACTCACACCCCTATACAATTAAATGAATTTATTATTGGAAGCAATGGTTTGGTTAAGTTAGCTGACTATGACTATCCAACATAAGATACGAGAACAAATGTGTGGGAGAAGGTTCAGGTAATCACTATTTGTTTTATTTTTTTTTTATTTTATAGATAGGAAAATCTTCAAAAAGACACCACACAGTGGCAAACCGTGAGGTAGTGTGGGATTTTTACCCACTAAAAAACCTATCTTGACGCCACGTTATATCCTGCCCGGGACCGCTTTCGCATTACTTCGGGCAGGACGTGCTTTAGCAGTTAAACTGAACCCCTCTTACTTTGCCAAGTTTACGCCTTGCCGGTATCTCTCTTCATCCGCTAAGCGAGCCGTCGTGTAGTTTTATAAGGAGCACTCTTTCTGCATAGGCTTTTACCAGCTCCCAGTTCTGCCTTTCTTGCAGCATCACTCCCACCATGGATTCTGGAGTAAATGTCCCAACCTCGTTCCTAAGTTTCTCCCGCTCTGCTTCGTGTTTGCCACATACGAAGAAGGTATGGTAGGCATTGTCCATCTCACCTTCACAGTGGATGCACGAGGGACTCGTCACCTTGCCCATCTTGTATAGGTACGCCCGGAAATACCCATGGCCTGTCATGAGTTGAGTGAGACAAAAACTCACCTCTCCATGTCTCCGCTCTATCCAAGGCTGGACCTGGGGGATCAATCGCGCCGTCCAGCGCCCTCTCTCGTCGCCGGTCCATCTCCTTTGCCACTCGTTCATAGTGGCCGCCCTCGCACGGGCCGTGGCTTCCTCCTTACTCTCAGTAGTAGGCCTCGTAAACACCTCTCTGCGCTCCTGGGCCATCAGGTCTATTGGGACGAGTCCCGCCAAGACAATCACCGCCGGCTCAGAGACCGTGCGGTATGCGCTGGTTATCCTTAGGGCCCCAAGCCTTTGGGCAGCTGTAATCCGGACACAGTATTTTCGCATCTTTGTTGCGTCTCCCCATATCTCCGCCCCGTAGAGCAGCACCGACTCTGCTGTTCGCACTAGCAGTCTCCGCTTGTTGGGGGTCGGCCCTCTGATGTTTGCCATGAGGCGGCTAAGTGAAGCCGTTACGCTTGAGGCTTTCTCACAGACTTTCCTGAGGTGCTCACCAAAATTGAGCTTGGTGTCCAGAGTGACGCCGAGATACTTCACGCTGCTCTTGCCGAGCACTTGCTCTTGTCCGACTTTGAAAGGGATGGACGTATCAATTCTTCTCCCCGTCAAGAGTAATACTTCAGTTTTGGCAGGAGTGAGAGTGAGTCCGTGGCCCTTCATCCATTCGTCTACCCTGCGCATGATCTGGTTGAGCCTCATCTGTGCATACTCTACATTTCTCTCTACTATGACTCCAGCCACGTCGTCTGCGTAGCCCACTAGAAATGAATTTTCATGCATGGGGAGCCGTAACAGCCCGTCATAAGCGACGTTCCACAGTACAGGACCCAAGACAGATCCCTGAGCAGCTCCTGCAGTTATAACCTTTTCCGCGATACCGTCGTCTGTTTCGTACCTGAGCTTGCGGTCTTTCAGGTAGTCTCCTATCATCCGCAACAAGTATTGTGGTACTCTGAATCTCTGCTCCAGGGCATTCAGAACGTCAACCCACCTAAGCGAATTGAACGCGTTTTGGACGTCCAGAGTAACCAACAGTACGATAGGACGCACCTGGTGACTTCTCATTCTTGCCCTAGTGACCGCATCCGTCACCTCTTTCACTGCGTTCAGAGTTGAGTGCCCGCTGCGGAACCCGTGCAGCTTTTCTGACAGACCACCAGCACTTTCAATTGCTACATCGAGCCTCGCTTTGATAAGCTTTTCAAGTAGCTTCCCTGCCACTTCCAGCATACAGAGGGGCCTATATGAGGACAGTGCCTCTGGGCTACCGTTCTTACCTTTGTCCAATAGGACCAGCCTGGAGACCTTCCAGCGTGCTGCAAAAACTCCTGCTTGAAGACACATGTTGAACGCTCTCAACAGTAATTGTGGGCATCGTTTTACCACGGCCTTGAGCGCTTCTGGTGGGATTCCATCTGGCCCTGGAGCTTTCCTATTTTTCAGGCTAGCAGCAGCTTTCATTACCTCCTCCTCTTCAAAAAGAGGTATAGTGTCCTCGTCGACTGGTACAGTCCTTTCCTCTCTCGCTGGGTGGGTTGGAAACAGAGCATCCACAATCGTTCCAGCTAGTGTTGCCTCCATGGGGTAGGTGGGGCCTGCTGATTTTAGCTTTTTTAGAACTAGCTTATATCCCTTTCCCCAGGGATCATGATCCACCTCCTCACACAGCTCAAGCCAGCAACGTGTTTTACTAGCCCTGATCGCCCAGTTCAGCTCTTTCTTGGCCAATTTGGAGAGTCCACGCCTTTCTTCTGCATCCTCTCTGTTCCGCGCTCGCTTTGCCCTCTGTCTCAGCCTGTGGCACTTTCGTCTCAGAGAGGCTATGTGCTCCGTCCAAAAGTAGGCTTGCGCTCTGCCTCGCCAAACTTTCCTCTTTGGCATAGCCGCGTAGCAGGACCTTACAATGACGCTCATAGCCTGCTCCACTGTCTTCTCGGCACTGCTTCGATCCGCACCTCCGGTGAACTCTCCTTCGAGTTCGCCCCAGCTCTGAGCCAGTTCATCTCCCAGCTTAGCCTCATCCATTTTCCCTACATTCCAGCCTGACCTCCTCAGTTCGACCATCCGCCTCCCCGTACCATCCTTTACCTTAAAGCTGTTGTATTCATGGTCACTTCCTGTAAAGGTATCCAGGACCCTCCAGTCGATCACTCTTGGCTCTAAGCGTTCCGATACCAGGGTAAAGGTAATCACAATTACCAGTATTACCATCAGTGCCATCAGCTACAGACTCTCCTCCCAGTGACAGTGACAACGTCTGTATAACGTTGAGGAGACGTCACCTTGCAGCCTGATCTAGTAACCTTTGAAGGATGAGCCACTGATTGGTGAACTGGGTAAACTGGAGCCGGCTGGGTATCAGAAGTAGGTGTAGGTGTAGTATCCTGTTTGTCTGGGCCTGGTGATTCTGATAATTGTAGATCAGTGGCTAGAATGAAAGACGGTTTAATCTGTCTATAAATATAGTTTGATGTGAGAGTATCTTAAATGGACCATCATATACAGCCTATAGAGGTTTTCGCTGGGCATTGTGGTGAACAAATACACGAGAGGATTGGATAAGTTCTGGATGGATGAATGGCTTTGACTGTGAGTGATGATGAATTCTTATAGGCTCAAGTTGTATAAAAAAATCTTCGACCTTAAACAAAAATGTAGGAATATCGGATGAACTGATAGACGATGCTGTAAAATAATCAGACGGTAAACGTACTGATTCACTATAGGTTAATGCAGTGGCTGTTGGGCTGTTGGGTTAAAATCTGGAACTACATATACATTCGTAAACCGAGTAAGAGTTGTGGGAGTTTACGCGTCCAGTCTGGGGTCATCTGAGCTTTTAGAGCAGATCTGAGTACTCTATGCCAACGCTCTGTAGTACCATTTACAGCGGGTTGATATGCAGTGTGATTTAATGTGGGTGATGCAAAAAAGTTTGGCAAGAGAGTCAAAAAGTAGGCAATCAAATTGCTTGCCTCTGTCCGTGGTGTTGAATTCCGGCACCCTGGAGCGAGGAATCCTATTAGTCAGAATAGTTTGAGCAATTGTCTCAAAAATTACTTATGAAAGTCCGCCATTTTGGGTCAAAATAGCGTTTCGCAAAAGACCATGCTTAGTGAACATCTAAACCATTGAAGGAAGTACTATATCAAGTTTGGCTATTTAAGTGTTTACGACTTCCTAGATATAGCGATGAATACATTAGTAAGGCGAGTTTGCTTTTAAACACGTTTATGGCCACCATTTTAAATTAGAATATCAGATTGCAAAAGTCGATTATAAGAAACGTTTACGTCATAAGAAGTGCCTAAATATTTCAAAATTTCAAGGCTCTAGACCTAAACCAACTAGTTTGGGAGATATAGCAGCAATACATTTTTTTAGAAAATGTCCATAATCTTGAATCAAATTGGCGGATCAAAATATCCTTTCATAGCAGAGATCTAAATCATTATAGCAAGCTTTGTAGGAAAATTCGCGACTCCTAAAGTAGGTCTTAAAAAAGCACATAAATGGCCCCTCATCATGAAAATGACTGAGTATTTGAGAATGAAACTATGTCAGTAATTTTACCAGTGAGATTAAAAATATGTGTGCTAAATTAGTTGAGATATCTAAAAGAATGGAAGAGCTTATGAAGGACACACACACACACACATACGTTAACTTTTATTATATAGATTATACATTTTTTTGTAGTTATGATAATTTTGCTGGTATGTTTTACGTCAAAAACAATTAGAGGAACAATATTTTTTAACATTGCTTCCATTTTTACAAATATTCGAATGATTTCTTAAAAAAAAGCGTAAAACACAAATATTCCAATTAAAACAAACTAAATTTAAAACATTATATTTTTGCAGGAGTCGGTTTATATTCCATCAACCTAAAATATTTGGTTCTTACAAAGCTCTTGTGATTCCTATGAATCCTGAAGTGTGGTACTCCATTGGTGGATTTGTTCTTTTATACATTCTCGTGTTCAACCTAATCAGCTCTTATGACGAATCTGAGGATTTCAATACTTTTGGAGATGTTATTCTTCTCACATTAGGCACTTTGGCACAACAAGGTATATTCTATTTAGAGCTTTAACTTAAAGTTAAGTATTATTATTATGTATGCGTTATGTAGGTATTATTATAAAAGCAAGTAAGCGATTGGTACTATTCTTGTTCATAATGTTTAAGAAATATCATAAAGAAAATACGAATATTTTTTAATTGGTTTTGCTATGCATTCAGTAATACTTACTATATAAGACCGCAAAAATTCTTTAATTGCCGTTTCTTATGACAATAATCATTAGTTTTTGAATAAGAATAAATGTGTTTGTTTTAGATTTTAATGATACTAAAATGTTTTCTTCGAGTAGAATGACGTGCTTCACATTGCTACTCTTGTCATTTACTGCCTGCCTATACTATAACGCTGCAGTACTTAAGGGTCTGTTATCTCCCACTCCTAATTCTATTAGAACTTTAGATGAACTTCTTGATAGTAATATGAAGCTTGGCGTTGTGGATGCTCCCTACACTAAAGACTTTGAAGTAAGTTTGAATGATGAAATATACAACGATTTAGTGTACTCGTAATATTGTCGAGTTCACTACATTCGTAATAATAAGGCCAAAATGTAGCCATTTAAAAGAAGAAAGGTTTTTTTTTATGAATAACTATAAAATAGACTGCCAATTGGTGTGGCACATAGCTTCCTCGCATCACCTATTATTTCATTTCTAATTTGTTTAATTGTTTCCCCCGCTTTTTAATCTGTCAAAATTGTTTTGATTTTTTTTTTTTTTTTTTACATGAATTAAAGTATCAATTTAGCAAACGTTAAAGTGTGCAGACGGTTCAAATTAATCTGAGGCTATCTGCGGGTGCTTTCGATAAACTATAAAAGTTTCATACAAATCAAATAAGTACTTTTGAAGCTATTGGTGTAAATAAATATATACAAATTTAATAAAATCAAACATGCTGTTTTTAAGATGTGTTGGTTCGCAATAATTGAGTGGCAGACCGACAGACAAGACACGGAACCAAAAATGTTCCCTGATGTCTGAAACGGATTTCTTTCTTAGAATTTTTGAAATCGGAGACAAAATATTTTTGTTCTTCAGAACGATCACATAGCTTTCGTTACCTTCGGTAAACTCGGAAGCAAAAGCCAAATCTCAAAAAAGAACTAAATTTTTTTTTTATTTTATACATATAAAAAGGGTTCAATCTAAATAGAAAAAATCTATCTCCTACAATAATCATTCCAGATTTTGCCGTTCCAAACCTAGCACAAGCATAGAAATAGTTTGTTGTTAAGATAAATATGAATGTCTCCTTTTATCTTAGAAGATTTTAAACCTTCATCGGTGGTGGCTTGATAATTCATCAAAAGTATACATGGGATTTGACAAAATCTGACGTATATTAATTGCAGTAATGTATTCAATTGGTTTTTTCCCTACTTATATTAGTATGTATTGTATATGGTAGACATGCTTTAATGAAACTCCACATTACATTTTCATTTTAATTAGTATTGTATTTTACTTTCAGAGCGATGAAAGTGTGTACGGTTACCATGATGCGAGCACAATTCGACTTATAAACAATATAAAAAGTGAAGATAAGATGTTCTACACATTCAATGATGGGCTTGACCTTGTGAAGAATGGATACTTCGCCTTCTTCGTTGACGAGGGCCCATCTATGCGACATATCATAAACAAATTTACAGACAGTGATTTCTGTCTCGCTTATATTATAGAAAAAAACATCTATCAGAACGCAGTTGCACTCAGAAAACATTCACCATACAAAGAACTTTTAGCAAGAAAGTGAGTTTACCAGTAAAAAAATAGGTACATTTTAGTGTACGCAGTATATTAGAAAAATTAGTTTTTATATAAGTAAGTTGAAAGTGTTCCTTCTAGTTTTCAATTCTTTAGAAGTTGGGCCAAACAAAGGAATAAAAGCTTCACTTTTTACTATTACTACGTTTTTATTAGCTTGCTTTCTTGTTTGTTTGTTTGTTTGTCCGGTACAAATCTGGCAATCGATTTCTAACTAACTTCCCGAATAGCTAGACATTTGAAACTTATAGCATAGCTCAGAACACGATGACAATGCATTATTTTAATACTTTTAGCCACCTTTCAGCAAATTTTGCTGTATGGAAAGTTAGTTCGGAAAAAATCCGCCCGTTATTTTATTTGTTTTGCCATATCCCTTATTTACAATCTTCATTTTGACGTGTTTCAAATTTGTGATTTTTATGAATAAGAAATAAACATTGAATGACAGCAAATTAGTAAATACATCGATTATATTATTTATATTATTTCAAATATATCGATGGCACGGTTTAGATTTGCTGTTGGGGAGGTCCGTTGTACAAAGATTTGACCTTTTATAGGTTTAAGATCAGTTCTCTAGATGGTTGTCATTTATGTGAAGTAAATAAATTTGTAACTATTTTTTTTTTTCACTAACATTGTATATTATATAATAATAACAATTATATTATCAACATTACATACGATTTAACAGAAAATTTAAAAACGTAGTATATAAAAAGAACTTTTTAACTTGAAATTATTCAATATGTCGATCCCTCCTTGGATCATTCTTAAGCTGACTGTGAAGAAGATTACATCATGATGATTATTATTATTTTAAAATCTGGTTTGGACGTTAAAAAATTGTATATTTGAATCATAGTGATTCTCGTTTTAGCTGAAAGCAGGTTCTGTTTATTGCACTATTAGTTTTAAATTAATAAATCCATTATTTTAAAATACACATTTCTAATATTTAATTAAAAAAATTTCCTTCCTCTCTCTTATCATTTCAACTTCACGATGATCACTATGATTCAAATATACTATTTTTAACGTCCAAACCAGATTTTAAAATAATAATAATCATTATGATGTAATCTTCTTGAGAATGATCCAAGGAGGGATCGAAATATTGCTAAAGTGAGGTTTTTTTTCCTTTGTTTGACCCAACTTCTAAAGAATTAGTTTTTATAATTTATTCGTTTTGGGGTTTTAAAAATTATAATTTTTCCATATTATTCTAAACATATTTTTCTTAAATTTAAAATTAGCAGTGGTTAGAGACATCACATTTTGGACGCTTTAATATTCGTCTTAATTTGGGTCTTTAGTTGAAAACTACGACTTGAAAGACGTCATAAAATATTTTTAAGGTTTGATCGTGTTAACTTTTTTGAGGAACAGGCTCTACCACAAAGCTACAAACCTACCTGTTAAATTGAACACTAGTACCTTTAAGCATTTAATTATTGATTTGTTAAAGGCTTATCTGGATGCTCGAGAACGGCCTAAGAAAAAGAGCAGTGGACAATTGGTTATTGAAGATGCCAGAATGTCAATGGCGTCAAGAAGCCGTCAGTATTGGAATAGAAGCAGTGATAGTAGCTTTTATTACTTTATTTTTAGGAATAATTCTATCTATTATAGTCTTTTTCTTTGAACTATTTACTTTTAATAAAAAGAAAATAATTAATTAATTCTAGTAAAAAACTGTTAGTAATTTTAATTTAGAAATAATTTTTGAGTAAAGGCAAACATTCAAAATATTTTAAGTTTGATTTCTAATGTACAAATTATATTACACTACAACAATGCTATGTTATATTTAAAAAAATATATATAAATACGCTTTTAAAAACTATGCACTAAAAAAAGGAGATTTTTTTTTTTAAATAGCCACATTACTACGAACGTCACAGTATACGTGTATGTCACTAAAGATAAAAGCTCTATCAACAAATAATAAACAGTTGATAGCCTAGTTGGGAAGTTGGTCAAATATAGTTACAAGATTTGCCACGGACAAACATATGAAGTTAATTAAAAGCTTTTAAAAAAATGATTATAAAAAAAACAATATGTATTACAAAAAAAACAAAAAACAAAAAAAAATAACAAAAAAAACACAGGTACGTAAGAATCCTACCTACTACGTTAGCCGAGGGTGGAGAATAAACATAATTATTGATTTATTATTTATTCATCTGATCTATTTGAAGAAGAAGAAAACAAATATATATATATATAGAGAGAGAAGTTGATAAATATTTATTTTATCAATAGTGTAACTAAAGAGGGATATGAAGGTGTTCCCAATGGATCTTTACTAGAACCATATTGAATTTGACGAGAGAAATACCCTTTGATTCTGAGTTATAACTTATAACAACTTAAATACGTACATCGAGTACAGAGCATAGGGAAATATTAAAACCATAGGTATTTTATTAATGATACTTATTTGAGGCCAATATAACTAATCTTTTTACAAATATTATCCTTAAGGTGAAAATCAGAATACTTTGCAATATCTTTGGGAAGCTTCGCGTACTATATCAAAGTGGCATTAATAATATTTAGGGAAATAAAATATTATATTGTGTATGTACGAGTATATTCAATATATCTCATATATGTATTGTATTAAAACTGCTTTGCATTGTAGCTTAAAGGATGTTGCTTAAAAATATAAATTAAAAATGTTATTTCATTGTTTGTCATTAATTGATGAATATAAGGATTCAGATAATTGTATTTTGGAATAAGGTACCTATTTCTTTATATTAGGATACTTTATAATTTTAGCAAAAAACTTCAATAATTTTAATATACCTAATTTATCGTTATGGTAGAGTAAAGGAAATTATATTAAGTATTCATTTTTGATTCTGTTTATATCATGAACTAAAAATGTTAAGTGGTATTTATTCAATGATTCTTTCTGAGAGAATATATAAGTTAGTATAAATAAAATTATAGATGTTGAAATTATGACCTAATGGAAAGTAAATATGTTTATGCCATCAAATAGCCATTTATAATTCTCTTTTAACGTATCAAACAACATTTAGAAAGGAGAATCTAGAAATAAAAAAAATCTATCGGAATGCTTTAAGGACGAGTTATATTAATTCTAGATAGTCTGCTCCAATTTGGTGAGCTCATTACTAATTGTAAGGTACTCTGTACAATCTACGTTGAAATTTTAATTAGAGTATTACAATTTTCTTACAAATTTAGAATATAATAAAGTTTAACTTAATATACTGATGTATATTTTTAACCAAACCAGTTGCCACAACACTCTCAAATGTTAAAAATAGTGTGCTCAGTTTTGTAACCAAATAACGAACAACAAAAAAAACAGAAGTATTTTTAGTAAAAGAAAAACAATATTGTTTCTTGCATGGGCGAAAATTACGTTTAAAGTTGAAAGCTATAGTGGAGAATAGTATTTAACTACTTTATCACAGTCTAGAATAACTTCACTGCTCAATTTTTATATACTTACCTGCCAACATTTTTATTTTTTTTAATAATATGGAACAGGGAAAGAGAAATTAAAATAGCAACTGCGAAATTGCCTTACTAAGAAAAATGTTAGTCCGAATTTCGGCTGTAGCTATTTTTATCATTAAAATAGGTATACATAATTGATATTATTATAAAAGAAAAAAAAAGAGTCGACGGTTTAAAATAACTATGATTGCCAATAAATCTATATTTCATTGAATTAAAATTTCTCTGATACAGACAAAGTATGATTAGTCTTAGTATTTAATTTAATCGCAGAATTGGATTTTTTTCTTAAACAAGTCTAGATTATTAGTTAGTCTAGTTAATTGTTTCCATATGGTTATTATTTATTTTCTTTTCCTTGGCGGAGAATAAAATAAATAATGATAAAATTTGAGTTCAGGTATATAATAAATACAGATATGGTTTGTATGAACTAACATGAACTACAACAAAATACATTTTCTTACTTGAAACAAAGTCAAGATTATTACTATATAAATATTTTTATTGCTTTATTTTTACAATTTTCGAGCAACTAATAAAAATCAACTCTTTTTATAGCTGTAGTTTTATTTTTACCCTTACTCCGATTATTGGATGTATACCACCAACCTGAAACTAATTCTAGAGTAAACAAAGCTGACGATAAAGCAAATCCGGTTGAGAGTACCCAAAAAGCAATGCTAACTGCTTCCAAACTAACGTAGAGGATGTCCTGACTTCCAAGACAGTTTGGTCTTTGGGCGTACCAGACCTTGTCTTCCCTGAATAGTATGCCTCTCTCCATCATCAACAGAATACTGAACAGTAAGTTAAAATAAAAATAAATAACATCTATTGAATAAACAACACTTCCTCAGTAAATATAAATACTATTCTTGTATCTGAGTGAGTTCGATGTGGAGAGCCCCCAATGTCATTGATGGAGCATCAATGACATTGCTGATGGCATATTGTCTTGTGGAATCGTAGGTGTTAGTGAAATTGATATTAAGAATTTGTATATAAAATGTATGTGGTGTAATACCCTAATATATTGAGATTAATAAATGACTGAAGATAATTTCTAGAAAATTTCTACATTTTAATAGCAGATTTGTTTTTTTAGAACCCACATTCTTTTCACTTTCACATAAACCCAAAATAGTGCACACTATATACCAAAATAATTATAAAGTAAATTATTTTTATACTTAAATAATTATAAAGGCTGTAACGCTATAATATGACAAACATTTTTGGATGAAACTTCATCATAAACTGATAAAAGGTGCAGTAAGATATTGTAATCTAATTATATCATTGGTTAGTATTCAAACAAGTAAGTACGTGAGGCGATATTCGCCGGTTTCTGTATGATTAAGTTAAAATTATTAAGTGTAAAATTTTAATGGTTAGCTATAGTAGTTTATGAATTGAAACATGCCAACGGACAAACGCCAACTGACAGACAGACAGACAGAGCCGTTGTATAAGGTTTCTTTTCGTACTTCGTACAGAAACCTAAAAGGAGATCTTGTGGAAAATAATTTGAATCCCCTCCCACTTTTCAACATTTTAATTTCAATTTCTAATTTCATATTCAGAAATTAAATTAAATTTCCAGTAAGATACCACCCAACAAATTGCCACCACACACCGGCCACTTCACACATCCACTTGATATGATCATCAGTGTGAAACATGTCTTTCCTCTCTGGGATTCGAACCATCGCCAATAAGTGTATTGTATATTGAGAAAAAATTAAAGAAATTGAAGAATTGAGAAAAATTAAAATCAATGTATATTGATGGTCTATTTTTTTGCTTTGCTTATGACCCTGATATCAGGCGAGAGTTAGCGAGTGCTATACCTATACTAAGTAACTATTTATCGATTACTATCTATAATCGATTTACTATACCTACTAAGTAACTAACAGGCAACCCAAGTCAACAAAATATTTATCTTAATGTCGATATCGTGTGCGCTGTTGTCATGGAACATACTTTAGCTATTTTGTGTGTACATCGTACATCTATAACGATGAGGAGGATTTTACTTGAAACGTTGAGAGAGGGTTTTAGAGAGGAGCCAAAATCTGTGAGGATGGTAGAAAGGAAGTGAAAATTGAAATTGATGGTCTTTCTTGTTTATGCTCGTAGACTCAAAACAATTTTGGGGCGCCAATAAAATCTTTGCCCAGGACGCAAGATACTACACATGGGGCCTGATACCTACGTATATATTTGCAAACATTTTCTTTTTCAGTGTTCCTTCTGTTGACTTTCTCTTTCTAGGCGTCTAATCTACCACTATCGTTAGCCTTCTATCTTCTATTTTTAAAGCTCGTCGCCAAAATGTATAAAATGAAGTTTGGTCTCAATACCCACTTGGGTGTTGACATACTTCATTTTATAAACATAAATATGTTTATTTACAAAAACAAAACTTTTCTTTGACTTCTCAATGTGACCATTAAAAACATAAAAAATAATACTATACTCCAGTATGAATGTGATACAATTATTAAACATTGTATGGGATTAATCGAATGAAACCCACAATTAATAGAAGGAATTGCTAATTTCTGCCTGACTGTTATTTCAAAATGAATTAAAGCCTTACCTTAAAATACAAAAATAAAATATATAAAAATATTAAAATAAAATTAATGTTATAATGAAACCCATACTTCTTGTTAAGTGATTCTTTGAACGGTGAACCCTTCTTTATAGATGAGGATACTGGATAAGGTCTTAACATTTCAAGCTCGCTTAGGTCACATTTTTCTACATCACGAAATGTTTGATCTATCTCAGAATATAGAATAGTGTCTTCCGCGTAAAAAGCATACCTGAAATGCATAATGGTTAAAAGTATAATGTCTAATGAATAAGCCAACCATATTGAATTAATTATGTTTTAAAGTAAAATAACAATGCATATTACAATAATAATATGTAATATGTATACTACAAAAAATATGTACCAATTTTTAGTGAAAATATGGAATACTTTTTTTCACACCTTTAAGAATTATTCAGATTATGTTATTTTGTTTATTAAAAAAATCCCTTACTAAAAATGATGGTAATATCTGATTTCATATGATATAATTATTGAATACCTTGATCCTCTGACGGTTGCTACTCCTGCAGAGAGGCTATCAACAATTCCTTTTGGTTTTTGTTTCATCATTTTCTCATAAGCAGCTGCGGCCAAAGGGTTTTCGCTATTCTATAATAATTAGAAATAATTGGGTTTCATAGATTTATCCTGTTAACTTAACTTAAATAGAATTTATAAGAAGAGTGAAGGAGTTGGTTGGAATAAAAATCCGTTATCCTTCACTCTTCTTATACGTTCTACTTTACAAGTCCACCTAAGAAAACTTCTTCAATTACATAGAATACTTATAACTTTTGTATCAATGAATAGAACGATGTTAGAGTACAATTTTTCGCAATAATATAAAGTAAAAACCAGAATTTTTGTTTCTTTTAAATGATATGCATAAAAAAGTACAAACTTAATTCTTAAAGATGTGCATAATAACAATTTCACTAGCAGGATTTCGGGGATTGGCCAGGCGACTGATTTTAGAAGTTATATGAGTTACATTATTTTATTTTACTTGGAAGGTAATAATATTAAAAATAAATTTGCTTAGGCTCTTCAATCTCTTGCAAATGGAGAAAAGTGTCACAAATGTGTAATCGGTATGTGTAAATTTATAGTTTATACTGGCCTTTATCAGTTTTCAGATATAATTCTTAATTTATATTTTTAATTCTTGAGGCAGAATACAGCATATCAAGCATTGTATGACTGCTGTGGTCGGAAAATAGGTGACTTCATAAAATTTGCTTACGATTCTTGAGACAAGATATGGAATATCCAGCATTGCCAATTGGAGTGGACTTTGAACCAGTTGTTCGATGGTTTTTATTGAGTTAGGAGACGGTGAAAGCAAAGAATTCATGATTGCAGCATTGTAGTAAGCCAGAGTCATCAGTCCTAGAAACAGCAGTACTAAGCAGAACATTCTGCCTGACAGCCTCTCCTGATTTATTGCAATACCTGAACAAATAATTATTAATAAAGTGGTCAATATACAACTTACGTCTAGAAATTACTTTATAATTTAATACTTAGTTTCCATTTAAGGATGGTTAAATGGGAATTTTTACGAATGTTTTTGGAACCATTAGCAATTACCCCAATTATACTATTTTTACAATTAGTCTTGACTTTTGACGCTCAGGTTGGCCAACCTATGTGAAGGAAAATAATAAAGCTAACAGGCCTGTGGAAGGGGTGGGGCCAGTGATATTTTTATTTGCTTAGTTGGCCCAACCTTTCTCAAATTTAAAATCCAGTGCTCTCATTGGCTCCCCTCCACATTTTTTCGATTTTCCCGCGCTGTCAAAAGTGTAAAAGAATATATTAGTATAGTGCATACATTTGAAGATGAGCAGAAATTAACGAGTTTACTTTTGATAGTTTCTCTACAAGGACGTAAGAGTATTTATATAGACTGCAATATAAATTATTTTTATTTTAAAAGGGAGAAACAAAGAGAAAAATAGAATCAGAGGCCGTATTTGAACCATGGACCTCTTAATATCCAGTCCAGTGTTCTGCCAAACAGAGGTCCGTGGTTCAAATCCCAGATCTATTTCTCTCTGCCTGTCTCCCTTCTTTAAATCTAATTTGATTTATATTTATGTTTCCAGAAGCTGCTAATTTTATTATGTATATATGTAATATATAAATCCCAACAAATCACAAGTGAAACAAATTAGCCAAGTCTAGCGTAAAGAGTTGCAAGATCATAGGTTTAGTTAGTCCCCCTGACCAAGTAAGTTCTACAAAGTCTAATTTATCCAGTACAAGTAAATGAAGTTTGTCTGTACACCAACTCAAACATCTTGTTTTCCCAATTCACTCTACACTAGACGTTTAAATTTAAAAACATTTTCTGACTTGGCAATTACGCAGCACGAGGATACAACGTTATATACTACACTGCATAACATTTTATTTTAAATAAGATCTTAATATAAACTACTAGCTGGGTACCCGTACTTCGCTACGGAGTGTTATTTTAATTAGATACGTTTATAAACAACCATAATGAAACATATAAATTATTTTACTATGCAAGAATATCTAGATTCTATATCTCCCACCTATTTCTATGCCCCCTCCTCTTTGATCAATCTGAAGAAAATCTGAGAATCTGAAGAAGAAAATGTTTTTAAATTTAAACTTGTGATTTGGGAAAGAAAAAAAATTTTGAGTTGGTGAGGGATGAAAAACATAATTTTCTAGTACCGGATAAACCTTAATTTTTGTTGGGATTTCACTTCATTTTATAAGTAATTTTTCGTTTCTTAGCTTATTGTACTTTTTGAACATCTAATATACTCTTATTATATAATACAAAATAATTTATGAGAATATACATGAGATAAATAAAATTAGAATAAGGAATATAGGATATAATTGGAAGACAAAGAAAGATAATGGAAGGGCACAATAGGAAATAAATAGTATAAAAGGGAATAATAATCATTGTTAAAAAGAAGGGGTTTGAAACGCGGTGGTTGTTCGAATTAAACTAAATATTATCTGGCGTACGTGTGCGGACGAGCAGGAAGTTTATGTTTACAATTGTTGAGCTCAACCACACTCCCATTATAAAATTCTATTAATGAGATTAAAATTATGAATTTTAGTTGTGAAGTAGGTCTAGTAGCAAAAGTAATAATTGTTTTATTATTAAAAATATTTTGAATTAGTGGTTTTTATATTAGCATTGAGAGTGACAAAGAACCAGTTTTTTTTTTCATTTTTCCTTCTTTTGCACATTAAACTCCACCACTTATATGAAACATCTCAAGTTTCTAGGATTGCTAGAAGACCCTTAGAAATTTTATGAGTTAGTTAGTCAGTCAATCAAATGGATCAAAATAACAAAACTTTAGGGTCATATATCTTGGAAGTGCCTTGAGTTGGTTCTAGTAAAGGATGGTACGGCTGCGTTCAACTTGCCCCCAGATAGACTTACGATTTTATTATGATGAAGCAGTAAAAAAAAAAAAAATTATATATATATACATATATATATATATATATATATATATATATATATATATATATATATATATATATATATATATATATATATATATATATATAATATATATGTATAATTCACATAAACTAACAACAAATCTATCTTTATTGATATGCAGGATGAAAGTCACAGATATAAATGCTACTGAATAGACCTAAATTTTTGTTCCATTCTTCGTAAAGTAGGGTATATAATGTAAGGGGATTATTCTTTATATTAGTGAACCATATAAAAAGTTTATGGTTTCTGTATAGATTAATTGTTTTTACTGAAGATAAAAATAGTGAGGTGCATCTGCTATTTAAGCACATTACACACTTACTATTTTTATTTGTTTCTACATGGTCAAGCTGTAAATAAGATTACTTACCCTGTTGTGCAATGACGCCAATTGTGAGAAGAAGACCCCAAAACAATGAATCCTCGTTTTCATCATCATATCTTGTCCTAAAGCTGTAAATTATTTTGTATGTAACAGCAGCAATAAGCATAATTACAAATAAGTAAGTCCAAACTTTAGTATCGAGTGGTGATGCTAAAGCTTTGTAAGTACCAAGAACTTTTGGCTGTCGAAACACGAAACATGTCCTGCAATAGAATGATATAAAATAGTGTACATTGTGGGAAAATCAACTTTAACGAAAACTATTTTTTCCTTTTGAGAAGATATGTATACTGTAATTATTATATATATGTACCTATTATAAATTATATTATATTAATAATTTTTTTTTTTTTAGCATATATCACACATTCATGAATTGATTATAACTTATAATTATCTAGAGGAACAGGCTATACTATTTTGTATGTTCGTCGAGCTAAGTGTACCTGAACCCGTGAAGAGGAATAAGAAAATCAGCTACGGTTTGTCTGTCTGCTCGAGGTTCAGCTGGTCCCATAGCGTAGTGAGCTGTTCCATTCTCTACGGTACCAATCATACCGTTGAAATGTCCGTCTTCTTGAAGGTACCCCCACGAGTTCGTCATCACTAGGTCCCATCTAGACATTCGAAAACAAAAATAAATAGAAGTGAAAATTAAGATATAATTCTATAATTTCTAAATAAAAGTAAAAAAGAATTAATTTTTAAATTATTTTTGCTGTTTAAAATTAAATTATTTAAATGGAAATAACCTCTCTTCCTGTTACAGATCAGTACAGTGTTTTCTTACAATTTTTTTTAATCTTGCAGCTAAAATTTATCTTTAATTTATAAATTCATCGACTAATACCGATACTTTGGTAAAACTAATGACTATTTTATTGTCGTTGGATATTCATAATCTATGTAAGTTCCAGTTTTCTAGGTATTCAGCAAGTGGGTTAGATCCAGGTTAGAGATTTGTCAAATTGATGTTAAGAGATTGGACAATCATGTGAAGTTAATTAATAAAAGCATGTAAAAATCGACCACCGTAATCAATAACAATAATTAGTCATTACCAGTTAATTGATATCGATTATAGTTGCATTCATTTTTTTTGTGTGTAAATCTTCCGGTGGCAGTTAAATTATAACATTGTAATTTAGCGTTTGCTGGAGAAAATGTTAGTAGTTTCTACCAAGAATAGTATACTCATAGAACATATTGGCAATGAACAAATGTGTTGGTCCGAATTTTTTTAAATTTCAATACAAATAATTTTTTTTACCACTAATAGTACATTGGAAACGATACCACTTGTCGTTTTGTTGAGATATCAATCTAGGCTACGGCCACACCGGAGCTACCTCGCTTGGAGCCTAGCGGCTTGGTGAGTCGCCATGTAGAACAGAATGGACTGTTCGTCTAGCGACTCGCTAGGTAACTCGCCTAGTAACCAAGCGCGAGGTGTGGCCGGTCTCGTATGTTCTAGAAGGTTGGTTCACATGGATTACTCACCTGGCGACTCACCAAGCCACTACGCTCCAAGCGAGGTAGCTTCGGTGTGGCCGCTAACAATCCAGGCGCCTAGTGGCCTGGCGACTTGCCAAGCCACTAGACTCCAAGCGAGGTAGCTTCGGTGTGGCCGCAGCCTAAATGTATTATTTATAGTAGTTATTTTAATAATAGAAATATCGAGAGACTTCAAAAAATATACTTATATAATAAGTACACATAGATAATATTTTATCAATAAAAACCACTTTTTAAATGTCATACGTATAATTATTCATAATTCTTAGGATTTCATTCAAGACGTAGAAGTATCGATTGACGATGTCCAGTTCTGGATGATAAGATTTGTCACTTATCTGATCGTCTAGTTTCATCATATCAACTTCAAGCGCTGTCAACTAAAACAAACAGCAACATTTACACAGTTTTTAATGATTAATAACATTTTTTGACGTCATAATATTCTTGAAGGTATATGACATGTCTTAATCCTCTATATTTTAGTAGTGAATTTTGTCGGTCCCTGGTCAAAAATTGGGCTTTGTTAGTGCAGTTCATTTGGAGTAAAAAAAAGGGTAAAAACCATGGTTCTTTCTATTCTCATTTATTTTTCTAGCTACTTCATTTTTAAATTATTTCAGTAAAACGTGACGTTTCTATATATGGGAACTAATTAAGCTAGAATGATAAATGGTATACCACCTGAAAAAGCATGAACATTTTTAAAGATAATTTCAGCTATTAAATTTCATTTTTAGTTACAGTCCCCCCTCCCACAACCCTATCTCAGCAGAAGGCTGGACATGTTTTTTTTGGAATTTCAGTAATACTTCGGATATTTTAATTTGCAATATTGTAAAGTTTAAAGTATCGTTGTAAAGCTTGTAAAGGTGCTAACTTTGGGATTTTTTTTCACCAACCACCAACCTATTACAGTATAGTAATTATGCGAGCTCTGACATTTTCCATTATTACTTACATTTTCCTATTTTCAAGTTCAAACGAATTAAAGTTTGACTAAAAATGAAATTCTATAGCTAAAATTATAATTATCTTTAAGAAATTTGCATGCACTTTCAGGCGGAACATCATTTAACATTCTAGCTTAATTAGGTCAAAGTCACGTTTTAATAAACATTTTTAAAAATGAGATAACTAGAAAACCAATGAGAATAGAAAACCATTGTCTATAGATATAACTTTTTTATCCTATATTAACTGTTCTCTAAAAGCCCAAAGTTTGTTAGATTGTTAGTCCTGAACCTGGTCACCTGAATATGTCTAGTATAATAATTAAAATTTTTGAAATTACCCCTTACTACTTATAACATTTTACGAAATATTAGCGATATAATTTAAAAAAAAAAAAAATTATCACAATGTAACTGGCTGTATAAAAAAAGGAATTACATATTAGTGCGTATAACTTGGGTTGGGTATTGTAAATAAATATTTACCAATACACATCAGTATTATTAAGTGTTCTGATTTGGTGAAAATTGAGACTTTTCCCTTAAAATATACTTTGGTAATAATTTTCTTCATTATTCAATGTGTATACATCAGTGGCGTAACTAAGAAATCCGGCGCCCCCCCGCAGCTTTTGAAAATGCGCCTCCTATAGCTAACAAAATTTACCCTCCCCCCCCCCTACTTCTTTTTGTAAAAATAATTATTTTTGCAAACAGATTATTGTTTTCTATTTTTTTAAATGCTCGTGTACAGTACTATTGCAGTAATTATTTTATTTTTATTCCTTAATAAAAGAAGTAAAATTATAATATAAATATGATAAAAACAAATCAACAACCTTGTTCCTTGCTTGAAGACTTGAACTGGAATATCTTATTTACATCTATACAGATGCAAATAAAGCCACTGAATACCTAATTAAGAAACTAAAATACAATATACAACTATGCACATCTATCTGCCAATTAATGTGGCACATAACATAGCTTCCTCGCGTCTTATTTTGTATTCTTTGATGATTTTATGCTTTTAAAACTTATTATTGTTGAATTTATTTCTACCCCCCCCCCCCCCCCCCCCCTATTGATTTTAAATTAATCAAAATTGTTTTGATTAAATAACATGAAATAAGTAGCAATTTAGCAAAATTTAATTAGTGCCAACGGTTGAAAAAAGTGTTTGCTACTGCTACTGGAGGAGGAGGAAGATGACGATATTTTAGTTATTAACAATTAGACGTGACGGGGCTCCTCTAGAGTCCTGACGGCTATATTATGATAGTCTGAAAAATGCACTCACCCTTTCCAAATAAATTCTTCACCAAAATAATTTAATTTTACGCACAAAATAACTGAACGTAGAATAAGAAATAAAAAATAGCAGAGCTTTCTAGCAAAAGGAAAGTTAAAGTTCACAGCAAATGACACAACCACCCCGCACGAGAGCTATAACTGAACAGAACTGAGCTTGATAAATGTGATTAATAGATAACAATTCTTAAATTAAGGGAAGGGTAGAAAAGATAACAACTCTAAAGGGAGGTAAAATTAGCTAGGTAAGAAAAGAGTTAGAAACTAAATATAAAGAGGTTGTGATAGGGAAGAAGAAATAAGGACGGGTTAAGAAAGAAAGAGAAATACATATTGTATTGTATAGCAAAGACAAGCGGTAGAGAAAGAGATGGAAGTATAACTTGTTAAAGTTTGGAACAGATTTTCTTATCTAGTACAGCTAAAACCGGATTAGATAAGATAACTTTTAGTTGTAATAAACACTTTGATCTCCTGCCAGTCTAAAATAAAGAAGGGAGTCCGATATACTTACCCATATTATTATAGGTATAGTGACACTTAACTAGAAAACCAAACTGAGCAATACGCTCTAAACCATAACATCTCATATCATTCTCACCCTGTTTAAATTCTATTATTTGTTTATCTCTCATTTATTTCTATCTCCCAAAAAGAATTTTATTAAAATAATTCCGCCCACATAGAGTTTCTATTAATTTTTATTATTAAATATAAATATTATTGTTTATTCATTTTTCGGCGCCCCCTAGAGCAGGCGCCCCCCCGCGCCGCGGGGTTGGCGGGGGCGCTATTTACGCCACTGGTATACATATATATGTCGGGCACTAGTTTTCCACTATGGTATGAATTAGAAGGGCTCGTCTAAATTTGCGTATTCAAAGTGATTTGGTTTAAGTGAGGTAGGAACGGCGGGGATATGGTGTGGAAAATAAAGGACTCTTGTCACTATTATAGAATTGTAAATACACACCCTAACGAGCACAAAATTTCCATTTAGCAATAATTCATTGCTATTTTAAATGAGAAAAATTAAACAATAAAAATTAAATAGTATTAAACATACTAACCACCATTGAAACTGAAAGTCTAATTCCTTCAAAATTAGGTTTTCTATTTATATGCAGATTAACGGCAATGCCAGTTTCAAAACTCCACAATCCTATCTCTGTAACGTTTAAGGGACGTTCAGGAAAAGCCTTGTATACATTAAACAGGGTTACTGGCACTGGGGTTGTGTTTTCATCTCTTTTCGGTATTAAGAGTGTAATGTCACTGTCCAAATATATCTCGATTTCAGTAAAGAATTCAACTGAATGTTTATGCCCACTCCAGCAAAGCCAAGCATAGCTGCCGTTAAATATAGAAATGTTATTAGATAGCTAGAAAATAAAACATCAAAATATGTTTATAATTTCAAATTAATATATATAAGCTTGTTCAAACTGATTAATTATAATTACTACATAGGTTTCACTTATCACTTGAATTTTATTGAAACCGGTTGGAGAATTGGGGGAAGCCTCTAGAGTTTAGAAAGTGCGGGGAAATATGGTGAACTTAAAACAATTATATTGTATAATGAAAAATATGGACGGTCTTAAGATCTTGGAGCAAAGCGCTTATCACGTGGAGATGAGGGTTTTGTTTTTATACGGGTATTTTATAAAATTTAAACTAGGAATTTAGGCCGCTCCCTGACTTGTCGGATACGGTATCGGTATGCGGTATTTCTTTACCGATAGCTTACTGATAGCTTACCGATACCGCCTTCATCTCGTCACTTGTCGGTATACTTTCGGTGGAATCTTGCAGTAGCGGTAGTGTCGTGGCGTGATTTTGCCGTCGTCAGAAGAAGATGGTGTAAAGTACCATCTTCTTGTTTTTTACTGCTTGCTCGTACCGACTCTCTGTGTACCGATTCCTTACCGCCCTACTCCCACGCATACCGTCCTAGTCAGGGAGGACTCATTAAGATATAGGCACTCGGTAAAGAATCTGTACCGATTCGGTACCGAGCGTACGAGCTTACCGATACCGCACCGATGCCGTACCGACAAGTCAGGGAGCGGCCTTAATCTAAAAGGAAAAACTAAAGAACAACGGTTTGTTCAATCTTGTAGTCATAAATTAACTGCGGACCAAAAAGATACTATACCGGTATGGGCTGGCCAGCCTTGAGCTTCCCTCACCGGGGGTAACGGTGGCGATGTTACAAACGCCAGGACGAGACGCAACTCGGGGTTAGCGCTAGTGTCCAAGTTGAGTAATTGGTTCTTAGACCATCAAAGGGTGGGAGCTTCATTTTTGGTGCTAATAATTTTTTTTATATAAACCTATATATGATTAGATAGAATACACAAGGTAAATAATATTTTTAAATCCATAATTGCTTTTATATTTACCTTTGTACGGGAAGCGGGTATAGAAATAAGGGTCCAGGAGAGTTATTTTGAAAACCCTGTAGCAAACCCTGGTTTAGTATAATAACTTTAATGTTTCTTGATGGTAGTTTGTAAAACCATTAAATTAAATATTAAAACATACTCAGTAGCGAAGTAATATTACTTTGTACAGCATGAATTTTGACACAATAAACAAATGTAAATTGTTTATACCAACGTATTTAGTTATATTATATAGCATACAACAAATTATGCAACACAGATAAAATTAAATGTATTTATTATTGGCTCGATTCCGCTGGGTTCTTGGCCTCTTAGGAATTCCGGGAAACGAGATGGCAGACAGACTGTCATGACAATCTGTAAGGCTTGGCGAAAAATGAGATGCATTTGAGGCAGATGACGTAGGGAGACATACCATATTATACTTCTGTGAATAGGATTAACAATTGAGAACGCAAATTAACAAATTTGAGCCGCAGTGCGGCGTGACGTAGGGATGACTTTCCGTGGCCCTGCGGACCGTTGCCGCCTAGCCATAGTTTCCTACGATGACTTGTTCTTTACGTTAGTTACTTATTTATTTCATTTCTATTCTGAAGAAAATTTAATTTGGCTATAAAATAATGACGCTAAAAATTTAACATTTTTTTTAATAAGATTTATATTATGATCCATAATAGCTAAGGAACCCAACTCCTTTCTTATTGCTGGTTACTCTATAGCTCAGGGGTTCCCAAACTTTTTCTTCCATAGACCCCCTGTAGGAATTTTATTTTTTTCATAGACCCCCTACCTAAGGAATATATATATACACATCTATTTGTGTGTGTGTGTGTGTGCAATGGCTACCACAGACGACTCATTTTAAAACACATAGTAATAGGAAATTGTACAGAAGAAAGAAACTGAAATATCAATAATTATATCTATATTTTTAATGATTAAATTTAACATTCCCAAATCAGAATTCAATTTTAAGAAAATAGTAATGTGTAATAGTATTTTAGGTTAAAAAAGGTTTAAGTAAGTAATTCTAAAAAAAAAATAAGATAAGTCCATGGAAACCATAATAATAATAAATAAAACAAATAATATTACCGTAAAAATAGCTGCATATTAATGAATAACAAAACTATCAATAATTTTTATTTTTTTTATTATATGCAATTAATAAAAAAAAATAAAAAAATAACATTAATATTTTACAAAATTATAATATTAGTGTGGTGGATGGGCTTGACGTTCTTGTGCGATTTATTTTATGTTTGGCCTAAAATTACTAAGTTTTATTCTTAAATCTCCCCTTTCAATAATATTGAGTTTGTTCCTTGTTTTTCTTAATAAATTATTGATTGCACTGAAACCAGCTTCTACCAAATAAGATGACGGAAAAGTTAACAGTAGGGGTTCGCTATTCATTTGCAAATGCGGGTACTTTTCACGAATCACTTTGATGGTCCAAAATTTTGCATAACCATGTGTGTTAAATAATACTTGAGCATGTTTATGACATCTGGAAAAATGCTCTATTTTCCGATGTTGAGGGTGAAAATTTGGAAGTACAGTAGAGTCTCGCTTATCCGGACCCCGCTAGTCCGGACATCCGTTTAATCCGGACGGGCCAAAAACTATGTACAAATTGGAACCAGGGCCTGTTCAGATTTTTTCTGTAAATAATTAAGATAATTTGAGTTTCTACTTTTATTGTCTATTAAAAATTTATAAAATTGTTCCTAGTATAGTTTACAGGTGTATATTCCAACGTTCTAACACGAGGAATACACGGTATTTTTGTTAAAAATAAACAGATTTAGAATAATTAGGAATAAGTAAGAACATCGATAAATCTGTTTCGATTCCATAGAAATGTAAGGGGCGGAAGATATAAAGGTAGTGTATTCCAATAAATACAATTTTATGTGACTGAGATGGGGAGAGAGTTTTAAGAAACATATAGCGGCGGCTCAACGCAGTTCCAAGAGATTTCGCCAAGCCGCCAATGTCCAATGTCTCAACTTTTTGTGAAATGATTATCGTTCCTCGAATTTCATATCGGAACACAGGAAGTTCTTCTCAGGAAGTCCCTTTTATACCTGCCACCTGCGTAATAGATTGTCGTTTTATATTTATTCATTTGATATTCGGACTGGTGACAGAACAGCTCCTAACTTAAATAGTGCGGACCTGCGTTGTACAAGTAATTAAACCTTATAAACCTGTCTCGTAATTTTTACGATAAAAACATCGATTTTAATAGTTTTACCCTACTAAAACTTGTTTTACAAACATTTTAAAACTGATTCCGTTTAATCCGGACTTTCGGTAATCCGGACTGGGTCCGGTCCCGTCAAACCCGGATTAGCGAGACTCTACTGTATGAACTTTTTCCGATTCGTTGTTTTGGCAAAATATTGACGATATACCTTATTCACATTATTTTTAATTATAATATAGCTTTATAGTTCAGTAAAAATACCATAAAACAAATAAAATAATATATTCTTAGCAGGGGAGCGCCGCGCTCCCCCGCGACCAATTGTGTAATGAACATGAGTGCGACCACTCGAGGGTTAACATAAGTTAGTGTTCAAAAATAAAAATTGTACAGTGAATAACACTCAGATTACATTTAAAAACAAGCTAGTAACATGTTTTTGCCGGTTGAAGGGGTGGTATGGGGGGGGGGGGGGGTTAATTTCGGGATTAAACTCTCATATCAAAACATTGGACATATTTTATAAGTTATCAAAACATACTTTTTCATTACTCATGCTCACTTCCTCCCCAAATCTAGTTTATATTTACTTATTATTTTTATTACAATTCGAATACCTTAATATTAATTTATAAATATTATTTTATTTATTATTATGTTCATTTTATTTATTTATTTATTCATTTATTTTTATTATTTTTGTTTTTTATTTATAAATTTATTTTTTACTAAAGAGACATCCATAGACCCCCAATAGACCCCTTGGTGATCATAGACCCCCCCATGACGTCCCATAGACCCCTAGGGGGTCCACATGGACCCCATTGAGAATAGGGCCTAGCTCCTAAGTAAATTAATCTAGAAGTATGAAAGTAAGACAATCAAATAATTTTAGATGCTATGAATATAATTTAGACTTCAAATATAGTTTATAATTAATTGTAGTTTATTTAAAATTTGATATAAGAACAATCATTCTAAAGAACCTTTAATAATAAAAAAATATTTATGTATATATTTTATATAATATTATATAATAATACATTCGCAATCTAATATTTACCTGGAAAATAGTGTCAATAGTTTCATTACAATCCAAATCAACAAACACACCCAAACGGTACGGCATGGGATATATCCATTCATGAGATAATAATGACGGCGAGCTTACCGCCATTTTAGTCTCATCATTGCCTGGCTGAGTAATAAGTTCATTTGACAATTGCAAAGCATCTAAAAAGTCAAAATAAATAAACTTAAATTATTATTATGACAATTATTATTTAGAGGTTTGTGTGGTTTTATGTTGTATTAATAAAGACTTTACTATTCCTAGTTTTGGAAATATAATCCAAATTATTTAATTCATACAATAATATATGAACTGATATTGTCGAAAGTCACATTCACATTTTTCTACTTTCATTAATAGAATAAAGCAAGGTTTAGTAAGTGGATTTACCTTCATCAGAACATGTTAACAGATGGGCAATTGTAATAGTTTTGGTGTTAAAAAAATCCTTTATCATTTGACTTGAATAAGACATGGTATTTGTGGAATAGATTAAGCAAAGTACTAAAAAGCCAGCATATAGCAGCATTGTACATACAATTTATTGTACACTGTTACATCAAGTGACAATAATATGATGATATATATTTTGATAATTGCTTTATGTTATACCTAAAATATTAAGTTCCTATTATAATATAATAATAGCTTAATGGCAGTTAGGACTTTCTTCATTCACAGAAATCAAAAGGAAAGTCATTTATTATTTAGATAACTTCTTTTAAGAAGGCTAATGCTTAACGAGTATTCATTTTGAAAGATACTTAAGTAACTTATTTATGTTTGATGTATTATGGAAAATTCTGGTTACATAATCAATAACGACTGTTTTATTCTTAAGACCTATGAAGTCGTTATTATTAAGTGTCTTTACAATTGAGCTTCAAGTAGAGCAGTTTATTTTTGTTACATTATTAAGTGTATTGTTCAAAAAATATATATACATTTATATAAATTAGTAGTAATGCAGTCATCATATTTAAGTAACATATCAAACATTAGTATTCTCCTTTAACATAAATCATATATGTACAGGGTGGGCAAAAAGTAGGCTTACAAAAGTAGCCACATCAAATAAGGGTTTTGGACTTAGCGCTACCTCTATCCTGTAAAGGTAGTATTACTATAACAAATTTGAGCGAAAAAAAATCACAGATGTGGCCATATCTCCGAAACCAGAAGGCGTAGCGCAAATATAAGATAATTTGTAGGCTTAACTCTACCTCTTTCTTGGTAAAATAGTGTTGTTATATGTCCAATTAAGCGAGAAAAAAAAAAAAATACACTGCCAATTAGTGTGGCACATAGCTTCCTCGCATCATATCATGCACTTTATTGTTATATTACCATTAAAGTTTTATTACGTTATTGTTATAATGTTTATTGTGTAAGAACAATTAACATTTTTTAGCGATCTTTAACACTTTATAGGGGTGTCGCTAAAGGTTTTACTAAAAAAATTGTATTTGAAAAAAATGTTCGTCTCATTGAATAGATAAGGTTTGATTTTTTTCCCGACCGAAAATTCCAATTTTAAATTTGAAGTTCACGTTTACGCGAGCGTTGCGCGTGAACGCTTGAACGGATAACGTTGTCCAACGAACTCGACCTGAGCATTGGTAAAATAAACATGTCTACCAAATTTCATCAAAATCTGGCAACATTTCCTCAAGTTATCGTCGCACGTTTCATGATTCGCGGACACACAGACCGACAGACAGACAGACAGACAGACAGACAGACAGACAGACAGACAGTCAGTCAGACAGACAGGACAGACAGACAGACAGACAGACAGACAGACAGACAGACAGAAAG